>JAXIVJ010002996.1:2500-100403 GCA_036785665.1 Chirona hameri
CCAGAACAGTGGCGCGCTGAGCAAGGTGACACAGATTGATACAGTTCTGTTTTACAGTTGTATTCATTTAATTTGTGTGTTCAATAGGTTCTTTCAGTGTCTCCTTCCCTTTGTCCCTCTGACAGTATATCCATTGCATACAACACACGGAAAAGCTAGTGTGGATAGATGATAAGTTTGTACGTGTGTGCGTCAATGATGAGCCTGAGACATAGCCTGTCTGTATCCTTCAAAAATGATCTGTGTTCGGATCATTTGTCTGCGTCCCTGTATGACTTGTGACCTGATCCACCCTCTGCTGCTCGTCTGTCTGTCTCGGCCTGCCGCCTGTTCCGCCCTCCGCTGTCTCGGCCTGCCGCCTGTTCACCCTCCGCTGTCTCGGCCTGCCGCCTGTTCACCCTCCGCTGTCTCGGCCTGCCGCCTGTTCACCCTCCGCTGTCTCGGCCTGCCGCCTGTTCACCCTCCGCTGTCTCGGCCTGCCGCCTGTTCCGCCCTCCACTGTCTCGGCCTGCCGCCTGTTCACCCTCCACTGTCTCGGCCTGCCGCCTGTTCCGCCCTCCGCTGTCTCGGCCTGCCGCCTGTTCACCCTCCACTGTCTCGGCCTGCCGCCTGTTCACCCTCCGCTGTCTCGGCCTGCCGCCTGTTCACCCTCCACTGTCTCGGCCTGCCGCCTGTTCCGCCCTCCGCTGTCTGTGTGTTCTGACTTCGGCCTGGTCCAGCCTGCTCTGACCGTCTTTCGCCCTGGTCCAGCCTGCTCTGACCGTCTGTCGGCCTGGTCCAGCCTGCTCTGACCGTCTGTCGGCCTTTGCCGCCGCCCGCTGACGTGTGCCTGCCTCTGGCCGCCAGCCTGGTGCTGGTGAAGCGCGGCGCCGTCCTGGAGGCAGAAAAGCCGCTCACCACACAGCTGCTGATGACGACGCTGAACGAGGGCTCGCCGTACGAGACGCTGCACACGCTCATCAGCAGCGCCGTCTCGCCGTTCTTCAAGTCCTACGTCAAGGAGTCCGGCAAGGGAGACAGGTGCGTGGCCAGCCCGAGCCGGGGCGACACCGGGGCAAGGTAGACAGGTGCGTGGCCAGCTCGAGCCGGGGCGACACCGGGGCAAGGGAGACAGGTGCGTGGCCAGCTCGAGCCGGGGCGACACCGGGGCAAGGGAGACAGGTGCGTGGCCAGCTCGAGCCGGGGCGACACCGGGGCAAGGGAGACCTGTTGGCTTCATGTGAATGGTTTGGTATGTGGGCCAGCCTGGTGCTTAATGTGTTGTGACGTCAGTAATTTATCCAGTAGTGACAGTCGATTTGCCCACAGTCTTGTCAGCCTTGGACAGTTTCACAGCCTAGCCACTCGTCTGGTCATATATCATCCTTTGCATCACAAACAGCAGAGTATGCTGGCGCTGTTGCTTTCGACGACGGTAGGTCTGGTCTGTCGGCAATCAGCAGTCTATCGCATGCGCCAGCAGTAATGCTGAGGTTGAGAGATGCCGGCCATCGTGCCCCGCCGCCGTGCGTCTGCCGTACACTGGACTCAACCTTCTGGCCGGTAGGGACGGAGACAAAATGGCGCCGGCGGTGGAGAAGAAGATAGCCGAGCTGGAGATGGGTCTGCTCCACCTGCAGCAGAACATTGACATCCCCGAGATCACCCTGCAGGTCCACCCTGCCGTGGCCCAGGTAACATATCTCTGCACACACGCTCCACGCGCACAGTGATACGGCCATCTCTGTCATTCCGATGCCGTGGCCCAGGTAACATATCTCTGCGCACACGCTCCACGCGCACAGTGATACGGCCATCTCTGTCATTCCGATGCCGTGGCCCAGGTAACATATCTCTGCACACACGCTCCACGCGCACAGTGATACGGCCATCTCTGTCATTCCGATGCCGTGGCCCAGGTAACATATCTCTGCACACACGCTCCACGCGCACAGTGATACGGCCATCTCTGTCATTCCGATGCCGTGGCCCAGGTAACATATCTCTGCACACACGCTCCACGCGCACAGTGATACGGCCATCTCTGTCATTCCGATGCCGTGGCCCAGGTAACATATCTCTGCACACACGCTCCACGCACACAGTGATACGGCCATCTCTGTCATTCCGATCACTCGGTGACTTTGATGGCTTAGTGACTGATATTTTTGCCGCACACGATGTATGCTTTGTACCGAGAGGCACTAGAATAACACCTAGCTTAACCACTTCTTCTGTCTCGTCATGATATAAACAAGGACATCGTCTCGGCTGTAAGCTGGTGTCAGAATTCAGATGATGGCTGAAATGCGGGCTTGGTTCTAAATCGATGCCGGACGATGACTAAATTGCAGTAGTTCGTACGTACTGACCTCGTGTCGCCTTTGTATAGCGGTGCGATTGAACCTTTGCACTGTACTTTCTTCAGATGACGTAGATATGAGCGGCGTCCCCCTCTCTCTCGGTCTCCGGCAGGTGATTAAGAAGTGCGCCGACGAAGGCCGCAAGCCGCAGGTGGCCGACTTCGGCGAGAAACTGGACGACTCGAGCTTCTTCAACCAGCTGCAGAATGGCGTCAACCGGTGGATCCGGGAGATCCAGAAGGTGCGCAACCGCCAACACCCCCAACACACTGCCGAGGGAGACTGCCCTGTTCTAAAAACAGACTTACGCAATGACGTGTGTTATGGTCTAGAACTTATGTCCCTGTGTAAATAGCTGGTTAGGCAGCAGGGATTCCTTTTTGAGGTCATGGGTCATTTTGTGTTGCCCGAATGATTAATCTGTATGTGTTATTGCTTTATCCACATCAGTTGTTCATCTTTCTTCATCTGCACATTTCTTTATCCACACCATCGGCGGTACAGGAGACTGACCCTGCCCTGACCTGACCTGACCTGACCTGACCTGACCTGACCTGACCTGACCTGACCGACAGGTGACCCGGCTGGACCGGGACCCGGCCTCGGGCACGGCGCTGCAGTAGACTGACCCTGACCTGACCTGACCTGACCTGACCTGACCTGACCCTGACCTGACCGGCAGGTGACCCGGCTGGACCGGGACCCGGCCTCGGGCACGGCGCTGCAGGAGATTAGCTTCTGGCTGAACCTGGAGCGTGCGCTGCTCCGGATCCAGGAGAAGCGCGACAGTCTGGAGGTGGCCCTCACGCTGGACGTGCTGCGGCACGGCAAACGGTTCCACGCCACCATCAGCTTCGACGCCGACACCGGTATGCCGCCTGTGTGATCACTGTTTATAGCTGGAGACGTCCAGCTAGATTAAATAAATTTGTTATATCTATTTAGTGTTCAGATGCGATATTATGAGTCGGAAATCGGAATCCACCTGATCCTAAAGTATCCAGGTTATGTGTACGTTTTTTTAGGGGTAGAAATACATGCTTTCTTTAAATATTGGTGACTATCGCCTCCACAATATGTCCCCTATACCTTCCTAAACTGTACCTTACACCCCGCTGCTCCGATCGTGGGATGACGCAGAATGGCTTAGTCGGTGGGATCGTGACCCAGACCACCATCTCCCGGCGGACTGACTGCTCTTACTGTCACACCGCCCGCCGCTGGTCTCGTCAGGTCTGAAGCAGGCGCTGGCCACCGTCAACGACTACAACCCGCTGATGAAGGACTTTCCGCTGAACGAGCTGCTGGCCTCGACCGAGCTGGACCGGCTGCGCACCGCGCTGCGCAACGTGTTCCACCACCTGCGCAAGATCCGCAACACTAAGTACCCGCTGGTGCGCGCGCTCCGGCTCGTGGAGGCCATCTCACGCGACCTCATGAACCAGCTGCTCAAGGTCGGTACCGTGTCGGGGTGGGGCTGGAGACGGGCTGGGGTGGGGCTGGGGTGGGGCTGGAGACGGGCTGGGGTGGGGCTGGAGACGGGCTGGGGTAGGACTGGAGACGGGCTGTTGGTAGGGCTGGAGACGGGCTGGGGACGGGCTGGGGTGGGGCTGGGGACGGGCTGGGGTGGGGCTGGGGACAGGCTGGGGTGGGGCTGGGGACGGGCTGGAGACGGGCTGGAGACGGGCTGGAGACGGGCTGGAGACGGGCTGGGGTGGGGATGGGGTGGGGCTGGAGACGGGCTGGGGTGGGGCTGGGGTGGGGTGGGGCTGGGCTGGGGCTGGGCTGGGGACGGGCTGGGGACGGGCTGGGGTGGGGCTGGGGGACGGGCTGGGGTGGGGCTGGAGACGGGCTGGGGTAGGGCTGGAGACGGGCTGGGGTGGGGCTGGAGATGGGGTGGGGCTGGGGACGGGCTGGGGTGGGGCTGGAGATGGGGCTGGGCTGGGGACGGGCTGGGGACGGGCTGGGGTGGGGCTGGGGACGGGCTGGAGTGGGGCTGGAGACGGGCTGGGGTGGGGCTGGAGATGGGGTGGGGCTGGGGACGGGCTGGGGTGGGGCTGGAGACGGGCTGGAGACGGTCTGGAGACGGGCTGGAGACGGGCTGGGGTGGGGCTGGGGACGGGCTAGAGTGGGGCAGGAGACGGGCTGGGGTAGTGAGTGGGAAATGGGAATGTATCAATGAATGAATTTGATCTGATCGGGATTTCAATTTTAGAGTATGTGTGTAGCTATTTGTATTTAACTATTTGTATTTAAGTTATTTTTAACATAAACCCTGCGATAATGACGGCAAATAATCCACCTAGTAATCCTGGTAAAAATCCATCCAGCTATCCTGCCCGCCCCATCCCTCGGTGTGAGCGCAAACGTTATCCTGCATGTCATTTGACTCTGTGTCGTACCACCGTTATTCGCCGCAGATCCTGGGCACTCGGCGAATGATGCAGGTCAACTTTGACGAGTTTGAGAAGCTGATGTCGCAGTGTTTCGAGGTATTCACCTGCTGGGACGACGAATACGACAAGCTGCAGGGTCTGCTCCGGTGAGTGACCGCCCCACCTCAAAACGCCCAGTCGAGATGTGTGCACATATGAACTACCACCGGCGAGAGAAATGGGGCTGATTGCTGGAGGCAGCAGCTTTCGATTCTGTCGGAATGTTCGGCGACTGTCCAACGTAACCTGACGTGTGCGCCTGTCTGGCTGTCAATGACGTGTGCGCCTGTCTGGCTGTCAATGACGTGTGCGCCTGTCTGGCTGTCAATGACGTGTGCGCCTGTCTGGCTGTCAATGACGTGTGCGCCTGTCTGGCTGTCGACAGTGACCTGATGAAGAAGAAACAGGAGCACATGAAGATGACGTGGCGCGTCCAGCCGTCCCACAAGCGGCTGCAGGCGCGCATGGAGCAGATGCGCAAGTTCCGCCGGCAGCACGAGCAGCTGCGCACGGTGATCGTGCGCGTGCTGCGTCCGGCGGTGCAGCGTCCGACAGCCGGCGACCAGCCGGCAGTGATGGCCGGCGCCGGCACCGGCACCGGCACCGGCGAGCCGCAGCCTCAGCCGCTCTCACTGGACGCCGCCGACGCCAACGCTATCGAGGTGCGGGCACGGCCAGAGCAGAGCACTCCGGAACGGGCGGAACAGGCAGCGATGGGGTGTGCAAATATGGAAGGGGAAAGCGCGGGGGTATTGGGAGAGACAGAGTGAGCAGTGGATCCGTGAGAGGGCCAGGCCGCGGGTTGGACTGGGGAGGGGGGGGGATGTTATGGTGGGAAAAATTGTGGGAAGGATGTGGTGAAATGATGCAAGGTGAGTGATAAGTTGATATGGTGGAAATATTGGGAAGGGTGTGAAGGGAAAAGGCAGTAAGGGGCAATGCGAACCGTGACCAGGACGGGCGGATAGTTGTGAGTAAGCGGGATACATCAGAGTAGGTTTAACTTAAGTTAGGTCTGGTTTACCGATTGTTTTCTTTGATTAAGACTGGACAAGACTGAATGAGGCACAGCCGGTATGGTCTGGTTTATCGATAATTTAATTTGCCAAATATTGGAGAAGACTGGGTGAGTGTATTCTGTAGACTGGTAGATGATGGTAAACGCGCTCTGCCGCGGCTGTCTCGGTCACAGGAGGTGCAGCTGGCGTACGAGCAGGTGAAGGACGTGGACTCGCTCGACATCGGCAAGGAGGGTAGCGAGGCCTGGGAGGCGGCGCTGCGGCGCTACGACGAGCGTATTGACCGTGTGGAGGCTCGCATCACCGCCCGGCTGCGAGACCAGCTTGGCACCGCCAAAAACGCCAACGAGATGTTCCGGTGAGCATCCCGCCGACCGGGGTAGTCACGGTGGTGCCGGGCTGACCGGGACACAGTAACGGTGGCGCTGGGCTGACCGGGACACAGTCACGGTGGAGCCGGGCTGACCGGGGCACAGTCACGGTGGCGCCGGTATGACCGGGGCACAGTCACGGTGGCGCCGGTCTGACCGGGGCACAGTCACGGTGGCGCCGGTCTGACCGGGGCACAGTCACGGTGGCGCCGGGCACTGTGGAACATATGCGGCAGGGCAGCGGAGTCGATCGGTTTTAGGATGACTCCGACTCCGACTCCGATTCTGACCCTCCAGAGTCGACTCCGACTCTGAAATCGACTCCGACCTTTAATTAGCTTAGGTTATTGCAAACAGTCACAAGAAGTAACCACCTGCAGCACAAATCTTCCCGTTTCAAGATTGGAGCTCATTTAATGGGAAAATATAATGTAAATGAAATGGATATATAGGGTGATCATTTGAAAGTGTGATAAGTTAGGTGACCATCAGAGACATATATTCCACATGCCCATGCATGAATCACATACGGTTGAACGGGGCCTTGACAGGGCCCCGATGTGGGGCATTCATGATGACATGATCCTGATCACCCTGCGCTTCAGTAGTTGTCTACAGCAGGTGCTCGAAGTGGCTACCTCTTTCCGCCCGGCGGCGCATGTGTTTCGCTATTTTCCTCAGCAGCTGCGCCTCGCCCATGTCTTGTTGGAAGTTTCCAGAGACCGTATTCAGCTGCTCCAGGGTCCGTGGCTCACAATGAACAACATGAGTGAGCGCCTGCGACCAGAAGCTGAAGTCTAGACAGGACAGGACCGGGCTGCACGACCAGAAGCTGAAGTCTAGACAGGACAGGACCGGGCTGTCCGGCCAGAAGCTGAAGTCTAGACAGGACAGGACCGGGCTGCACGACCAGAAGCTGAAGTCTAGACAGGACAGGACCGGGCTGTCCGGCCAGAAGCTGAAGTCTAAACAGGACAGGACCGGGCTGTGCGACCAGAAGCTGAAGTCTAGACAGGACAGGACCGGGCTGTACGACCAGAAGCTGAAGTCCAGACAGGACAGGACCGGGCTGTACGACCAGAAGCTGAAGTCTAGGCAGAACAGGACCGGGCTGTACGACCAGAAGCTGAAGTCTAGACAGGACAGGACCGGGCTGTACGACCAGAAGCTGAAGTCTAGACAGGACAGGACCGGGCTGTGCGACCAGAAGCTGAAGTCTAGGCAGGACAGGACCGGGCTGTACGACCAGAAACTGAAGTCTAGACAGGACAGGACCGGGCTGCACGACCAGAAGCTGAAGTCTAGACAGGACAGGACCGGGCTGTACGACCAGAAGCTGAAGTCTAGACAGGACAGGACCGAGCTGTACGACCAGAAGCTGAAGTCTAGACAGGACAGGACCGAGCTGTACGACCAGAAGCTGAAGTCTAGACAGGACAGGACCGAGCTGCACGACCAGAAGCTGAAGTCTAGACAGGACAGGACCGGGCTGTACGACCAGAAGCTGAAGTCTAGACAGGACAGGACCGAGCTGTACGACCAGAAGCTGAAGTCTAGACAGGACAGGACCGAGCTGTACGACCAGAAGCTGAAGTCTAGACAGGACAGGACCGGGCTGTACGACCAGAAGCTGAAGTCGAGACAGGACAGGACCGGGCTGTCCGGCCAGAAGCTGAAGTCTAGACAGGACAGGACCGGGCTGTACGACCAGAAGCTGAAGTCGAGACAGGACAGGACCGGGCTGTACGACCAGAAGCTGAAGTCTAGGCAGGACAGGACCGGGCTGTCCGGCCAGAAGCTGAAGTCTAGACAGGACAGGACCGGGCTGTACGACCAGAAGCTGAAGTCTAGACAGGACAGGACCGGGCTGTACGACCAGAAGCTGAAGTCGAGACAGGACAGGACCGGGCTGTACGACCAGAAGCTGAAGTCTAGACAGGACAGGACCGGGCTGTACGACCAGAAGCTGAAGTCGAGACAGGACAGGACCGGGCTGTACGACCAGAAGCTGAAGTCTAGACAGGACAGGACCGAGCTGTACGACCAGAAGCTGAAGTCGAGACAGGACAGGACCGGGCTGTCCGGCCAGAAGCTGAAGTCTAGACAGGACAGGACCGGGCTGTGCGACCAGAAGCTGAAGTCTAGACAGGACAGGACCGGGCTGTACGACCAGAAGCTGAAGTCTAGACAGGACAGGACCGAGCTGTACGACCAGAAGCTGAAGTCTAGACAGGACAGGACCGGGCTGTACGACCAGAAGCTGAAGTCTAGACAGGACAGGACCGGGCTGTACGACCAGAAGCTGAAGTCGAGACAGGACAGGACCGGGCTGTACGACCAGAAGCTGAAGTCGAGACAGGACAGGACCGGGCTGTACGCTGGCCAGATGTGTTTGTTTCTATGGGAGATGATCCAGTAGCCGAACTTTGATGCGAGAAACTCCATCACAGCAGTGGTCTCAGGACGGGGCAGCGGGCACCATCCTGCGGAAACCAGTGGCCTCTACGGGTCGCGTAGGTCCGTACGGCTGGCCACACCACTATCTCGAGCATCTCCAGATATGCTTGACCGGTGACGTATCCCTCAGTCCAGTGGCAGTGGACCGGCAGGCACTTTCCGTAGACGGTTCTGACCCAGCAAACACCACTGGCCAGCGTACAGCCCGGTCCTGTCCTGTCTCGACTTCAGCTTCTGGTCGTACAGCCCGGTCCTGTCCTGTCTAGACTTCAGCTTCTGGTCGTACAGCCCGGTCCTGTCCTGTCTAGACTTCAGCTTCTGGTCGTACAGCCCGGTCCTGTCCTGTCTAGACTTCAGCTTCTGGTCGTACAGCCCGGTCCTGTCCTGTCTAGACTTCAGCTTCTGGTCGTACAGCCCGGTCCTGTCCTGTCTCGACTTCAGCTTCTGGTCGTACAGCTCGGTCCTGTCCTGTCTAGACTTCAGCTTCTGGTCGTACAGCCCGGTCCTGTCCTGTCTAGACTTCAGCTTCTGGTCGTACAGCCCGGTCCTGTCCTGTCTAGACTTCAGCTTCTGGTCGTACAGCCCGGTCCTGTCCTGTCTCGACTTCAGCTTCTGGTCGTACAGCCCGGTCCTGTCCTGTCTCGACTTCAGCTTCTGGTCGTACAGCCCGGTCCTGTCCTGTCTAGACTTCAGCTTCTGGTCGTACAGCCCGGTCCTGTCCTGTCTAGACTTCAGCTTCTGGTCGTACAGCCCGGTCCTGTCCTGTCTCGACTTCAGCTTCTGGTCGTACAGCCCGGTCCTGTCCTGTCTAGACTTCAGCTTCTGGTCGTACAGCCCGGTCCTGTCCTGTCTCGACTTCAGCTTCTGGTCGTACAGCTCGGTCCTGTCCTGTCTAGACTTCAGCTTCTGGTCGTACAGCCCGGTCCTGTCCTGTCTAGACTTCAGCTTCTGGTCGTACAGCCCGGTCCTGTCCTGTCTCGACTTCAGCTTCTGGCCGTACAGCTCGGTCCTGTCCTGTCTAGACTTCAGCTTCTGGTCGTACAGCCCGGTCCTGTCCTGCCTAGACTTCAGCTTCTGGTCGTACAGCCCGGTCCTGTCCTGTCTAGACTTCAGCTTCTGGTCGTACAGCCCAGTCCTGTCCTGTCTCGACTTCAGCTTCTGGTCGTACAGCCCGGTCCTGTCCTGTCTAGACTTCAGCTTCTGGTCGTACAGCCCGGTCCTGTCCTGTCTCGACTTCAGCTTCTGGTCGTACAGCCCGGTCCTGTCCTGTCTAGACTTCAGCTTCTGGTCGTACAGCCCGGTCCTGTCCTGTCTAGACTTCAGCTTCTGGTCGTACAGCCCGGTCCTGTCCTGTCTAGACTTCAGCTTCTGGTCGTACAGCTCGGTCCTGTCCTGTCTAGACTTCAGCTTCTGGTCGTACAGCCCGGTCCTGTCCTGTCTCGACTTCAGCTTCTGGTCGTACAGCCCGGTCCTGTCCTGTCTAGACTTCAGCTTCTGGTCGTACAGCCCGGTCCTGTCCTGTCTAGACTTCAGCTTCTGGTCGTACAGCTCGGTCCTGTCCTGTCTAGACTTCAGCTTCTGGTCGTACAGCCCGGTCCTGTCCTGTCTAGACTTCAGCTTCTGGTCGTACAGCCCGGTCCTGTCCTGTCTCGACTTCAGCTTCTGGTCGTACAGCCCGGTCCTGTCCTGTCTCGACTTCAGCTTCTGGTCGTACAGCCCGGTCCTGTCCTGTCTAGACTTCAGCTTCTGGTCGTACAGCCCGGTCCTGTCCTGTCTAGACTTCAGCTTCTGGTCGTACAGCCCGGTCCTGTCCTGTCTAGACTTCAGCTTCTGGTCGTACAGCCCGGTCCTGTCCTGTCTAGACTTCAGCTTCTGGTCGTACAGCCCGGTCCTGTCCTGTCTAGACTTCAGCTTCTGGTCGTACAGCCCGGTCCTGTCCTGTCTCGACTTCAGCTTCTGGTCGTACAGCCCGGTCCTGTCCTGTCTAGACTTCAGCTTCTGGTCGTACAGCCCGGTCCTGTCCTGTCTAGACTTCAGCTTCTGGTCGTACAGCCCGGTCCTGTCCTGTCTAGACTTCAGCTTCTGGTCGTACAGCCCGGTCCTGTCCTGTCTAGACTTCAGCTTCTGGTCGTACAGCCCGGTCCTGTCCTGTCTCGACTTCAGCTTCTGGTCGTACAGCCCGGTCCTGTCCTGTCTAGACTTCAGCTTCTGGTCGTACAGCCCGGTCCTGTCCTGTCTAGACTTCAGCTTCTGGTCGTACAGCCCGGTCCTGTCCTGTCTCGACTTCAGCTTCTGGTCGTACAGCCCGGTCCTGTCCTGTCTAGACTTCAGCTTCTGGTCGTACAGCCCGGTCCTGTCCTGTCTAGACTTCAGCTTCTGGTCGTACAGCCCGGTCCTGTCCTGTCTAGACTTCAGCTTCTGGTCGTACAGCCCGGTCCTGTCCTGTCTAGACTTCAGCTTCTGGTCGTACAGCCCGGTCCTGTCCTGTCTAGACTTCAGCTTCTGGTCGTACAGCCCGGTCCTGTCCTGTCTAGACTTCAGCTTCTGGTCGTGCAGCCCGGTCCTGTCCTGTCTAGACTTCAGCTTCTGGTCGCAGGCGCTCACTCATGTTGTTCATTGTGAGCCACGGACCCTGGAGCAGCTGAATACGGTCTCTGGAAACTTCCAACAAGACATGGACGAGGCGCAGCTGCTGAGGAAAATAGCGAAACACACGCACCGCCGGGCGGAAAGAGGTACCCACTTCGAGCACCTGCTGTAGGCAACTACTGAAGCGCAGGATGATCAGGATCATGTCATCATAAATGCCCCACATTGGGGCCTTGAACCGTATGCGTTTCATTCATGTTCATGTGAAATATATGTCTCTGATGGTCACTTACTTATCATACTTTGAAATAATCACCCTGTATATTGTCTGACCATAGCAGCCTTTCGATTTAAAAGAATTCAGGTAGTTCAAAAATATATTTGTCAGGTCTTGTGACAACCCTATCTTCCACATGAATATCAAGCAATAATTAAATGCTATAGTTAACAAATGGGACAAAGCTTAACTCGCCTGAGCAGGCTATATGCCACTTAAAACAAGACTCTTAAATCTTACAAATGTATTTCTGTGATCGTTGCTTAAATTCCTCGATATGCTTAAATTCCTCGATATTTTGGATATGCATGTGACGACACACCTCAGGTAATATTTCGCCCACCGTGGTACACACTACACACCTCACGATTGAATGCCGTTGAATTGCAAGGGAATCGAAACCAACTATGTCGAGCTGGCGTGATTTAGTGATCGCCACCGGTGGTTCACTGAAATGCACCTGCAAAAATACATTGAAACACCTGAAACATGCACTTGAAACATGCATCTGAAACATACACCTGAAACATACTTTGCCCATGCGCTGCGCATGCCTGACAGCCGGAGTCGGAGTCTGTAAAATTGTGCCGACTCCGACTCCGGCCGAAATCACTGACTCCGACCGACTCCGGCTCTGACTCTGACTCCGCAGCCCTAATATGCGGTGTAACACATACAAGTAATGTGTAGACTATGCTTTTATTCACGCTTAGATTTGTGGATAGGTGCATGTTCTGCCTCCCATCATATGATACCGCCGCGGCTGTCAGGAGCCCGTCCAACCACGCCTCTCCCCGCCTCTCCCCGCCTCTCCCCGCCTCTCCCCGCCTCTCTCCGACTCTCCCCGACTCTCCCCGCCTCTCCCTGCCTCTCCCTGCCTCTCCCCGACTCTCCCCGCCTCTCCCCGCCTCTCCCCGACTCTCCCCGCCTCTCCCCGCCTCTCCCCACCTCTCCCCGCCTCTCCCCGACTCTCCCCGCCTCTCCCCGCCTCTCCCTGCCTCTCCCTGCCTCTCCCCGACTCTCCCCACCTCTCCCCGCCTCTCCCCGCCTCTCCCCGCCTCTCCCCGCCTCTCCCCGCCTCTCACCGCCTCTCCCCGCCTCTCCCCGCCTCTCCCCGCCTATCCCCGCCTCTCCCTGCCTATCCCCGCCTCTCCCCGACTCTCCCCACCTCTCCCCGCCTCTCCCCGACTCTCCCCGACTCTCCCCGACTCTCCCCGACTCTCCCCACCTCTCCCCGACTCTCCCCGACTCTCCCCACCTCTCCCCGCCTCTCCCCGACTCTCCCCGCCTCTCCCCGCCTCTCCCCGACTCTCCCCGACTCTCCCCGCCTCTCCCCGCCTATCCCCGCCTCTCCCTGCCTATCCCCGCCTCTCCCTGCCTATCCCCGCCTCTCCCCGACTCTCCCCGACTCTCCCGCCTCTCCCCGCCTTTCCCTGCCTATCCCGTCTCTCCCCGCCTCTCCCCGCCTCTCCCCGCCTCTCCCCGCCTCTCCCCGCCTCTCCCCGCCTCTCCCCGCCTCTCCCCGCCTCTCCCCGCCTCTCCCCGCCTCTCCCCGACTCTCCCCGCCTCTCCCCGACTCTCCCCGCCTCTCCCCGACTCTCCCCGCCTCTCCCCGCCTCTCCCCGCCTCTCCCCGCCTCTCCCCGACTCTCCCCGCCTCTCCCCGCCTCTCACCGCGCCTCTCCGCCACTCTCCGCCTCTCCCCGCCTCTCCCCGCGCCAGCAGCATCGTCTGCCTCCATCATATGATATCGCCGCGTCTGTCAGGAGCCCGTCTAACCACGCCTCTCCCCGCGCCGGCAGCATCTTCTCCCGCTTCAACGCGCTGTTCGTTCGGCCTCATATCCGCGGGGCCATTCGCGAGTACCAGACGCAACTCATCACCCGGGTCAAGGAGGACATCGAGTCGCTGCACGAGAAGTTCAAGGTGCAGTACCCGCACAGCAAGGCGTGCCGCATGAGCCAGGTGCGCGACATCCCGCCCGTCTCCGGCTCCATCCTCTGGGCCAAGCAGATCGACAGACAACTGGGAACCTACATGAAGCGCGTCGAGGATGTGCTCGGTGAGTGGGTTGAGTGGTGAGGCAGGGGGCGAGGGCGATGAGGCGATGATCAGTGACACGGCCATGTTCCTGTACAGCCGCTGGTCATGGCGTATATCAAAGTCATTTGGGCTCAGCAAGGCAGGATGGAATAAGATAAAGTATCCGGCACGTGGTGCGTTGTTTTATATTGTTTTCCTGGCGTGGGCCGTGGTTGAAGACAAACTCCTGCCCTGTTCTGCTGGCGACGTTCGTTTGTTTCAGGGTGTTCGCTTATTGTTATACATAAGCATGCTAATTACTAACTTCGTGCGAGTGTAGTCAGCAGATGGGACAGCGAACTGGCGACAGCGGCAGCAGCAGTATCCGTCACTCGGCCATCAGAGCCGGCTTGTCCACACCAGCCACACCAGCCACACCAGCCACACCAGCCACACCAGCCACACCAGCCACACCAGCCACACCAGCCACACCAGCCACACCAGCCACACCAGCTGCACCAGCCACACCAGCCACACCAGCCACACCAGCCACACCAGCCACACCAGCCACACCAGTCACACCAGCCACACCAGCCACACCAGCCACACCAGTCACACCAGCCACATCAGCCACATCAGTCACACGGCCGGACGTAAGGCCGTCTAACCACCGCCCACCTTCTGACTCCTCCGCTGCTGCTGCCGGCAGGTAAGGGCTGGGAGAACCACGTGGAGGGCCAGAAGCTGAAGGGAGACAGCGACAGCTTCCGCGTCAAGCTCAACACGGCCGAGATCTTCGACGACTGGGCCAAGAAGGTGCAGGCGCGCAACCTCGGCGTGTCGGGCCGCATCTTCACCATCGAAACGCAGCGCAGCCGTTCCGGCAAGGGCAACCTGCTCAAGCTCAAGGTCAACTTCCTGCCGGAGATCATCACTCTCAGCAAGGAGGTTTGTGTTTGTGAGATTTTATTCATAATACACATAATAATGCAGAAATTACAATCAAGCAATTGGTGCAAAAGTGCCAAAGCACTTAAGTCATGGCACCGCTTGCAAACTATATGCGTGTTGTATTATTTCGTTCGGCCGGCCGGCCGGCCCGCTGAACCTGAGGTGGGTTCAGCGGGCCGGCCGGCCAGCCGAGTGGGTGGAGTCGATTCACTTTAATGCTAAAACCCGACTAAGCCGCGGTAAATATGTGATGTGAACATATTATAGTACGGTACCTATGATTTATTCAACATAACTTTGTGTCGCAGGCTGCAATACTTTGTACCATACTTGTTGCTGAATCTGCCTGTTGACGTGTTTTCGTGTGCCGTGCTCGCCCTGCTCTATGCCTGATGAGCGGCTGTTGCCTTGTCTCTCACCTCCACCCCCTCTGCCCCGTTCGTGCCAGGTGCGGAACCTCAAGTGTCTCGGGTTCCGCGTGCCGCTGGCCATCGTCAACAAGGCCCACACGGCCAACCAGCTGTATCCGTTCGCCATCTCGCTGATCGAGAGCGTGCGCACGTACGAGAGGACGCTCGAGAAGGTCGGTACCTGCCGGCGACTGGGGTCGGAGCCCCGGGGAGGGGTGGGTACCGCCCGGGGGCCGGCGTGGGAACCCCGAGCATAGGCGGATGAATTCATCACTGGACTCTTGCCACTGCTCGGAGGGTGATCGTGTTAGGATGGACTGCGTGCTGATGTGTGTTGAACTGCTGACACTGCTCGTGGGGGTTGATGTGGAGACGCTGTGACGGCGCTGTGTGTGTTAGCTTTCGGACAGTTATTCGTGCTGAGCGGGGAGGCTGGTCGAGGGAAACTTGCCTAATCTGAGGCGAGCGAAAGAAATGGTGTAACTGCGTCCGACACTGTTTCGCTCAATGCAGCCGGGCATGGCATCCTTTGACCCACTTGATTGTTTTATCCCTTCTGTCATCAGCCCGGGGCCCATCTTGACCCACCGGACCTCTGGGACCCCAGCTGACCCCATCTGACCCCAGCTGACTCCAGCTGACCTCTGGGATCCCATCTGACCCCAGCTGACCCCATCTGACCCCATCTGACCCCCATCTGACCCCCATCTGAGCCCCATCTGACCTCCATCAGACCCCATCTGACCCCATCTGACCCCATCTGACCCATCTGACCCATCTGACCCCATCTGACCCCATCTGACCCCATCTGACCCCATCTGACCCCATCTGACCCGGCGTGTCCGCCCCTGTCTCAGATGGACGACCGTCCCAGCGTGCAGCTGCTGGTGGCTGGCCTCCGCCGCGACTCGCAGGGCCTGATCGCTGAGGGCACCCAGCTCGTCTGGGAGTCCTACAAGCTGGACCCGTACGTGCAGCGCTTCGCCGACGCCACCTTCAACTTCCAGGAGATGGTGGACGACCTGCTGGTCATCCAGGACCAGATCGACATGGACATCAGGTGCGTGCTGCAGATGTGGATGACAGATGCTTGACTGTGTAAACATCGGCCGTCTCCTAATATTAATGTAGGTTGCGAAGGTATGCAAATGTCTGGCACTGCATGAGTAAAAGATGTGTTGAAACTGCTTATGTATAATAACCAATAAATATATGAACTGCGCTTTGTGCCAGGGACGTAGGAAAGTCATGCAAAGTGTGTGTGGGGGTGGAGCAGTGAAACTTTAATCTCGTCTAGAGAGAAACCAACGATTTTTTGTCTGCATATTTGAGCTCTTCTCGTCTTGGCGAACCTTTTGCTATCTCACATTTTTCCAATTTAGTAACAGAAACGATTTTAGCACACAAAAAAGACAAAAGTGTGTGCGCGGGGGGGGGGGGGGGGGGGTAATGCCTCCCGTCCCCTCCCCCTCCCCCTGTTCCTACGCCTATGCCTTGTGCTGTTATGATGTGGGGTAAATATGCTGCTGTCTTTATTTATTAAGTGATTTGTTGTAATACAGTATTGAAGTGATCCTCGTGGAATCATTGGGAATGTTTACAATTATCAATCGTGTGGTCGAACGGTGTCAGGTGTTTATTGTGTTCGCTCTGTATCCATCGGCTAGGTGGTGGAATATCCCCTTTTGACAAATATGTCGCTAGTGCACCGTTGCCACCTTCTAAGCACGCGCTTAGAACGCGCTAGCCACATTGCTAGCGTATCTAAACACTGAGGTGCGCCGAATCCATCACCCTGTGTAACACCGTGTTCCGACAGGCTGCTGGAGTCGTGTCCGTGCTCCCACGTCTAGTGCGCCGAATCCATCACCCTGTGTAACACCGTGTGCATGCGACTGTGTTCCGACAGGCTGCTGGAGTCGTGTCCGTACTCCCACGTCTAGTGCGCCGAATCCATCACCCTGTGTAACACCGTGTGCATGTGATCGTGTTCCGACAGGCTGCTGGAGTCGTGTCCGTACTCCCACGTCTAGTGCGCCGAATCCATCACCCTGTGTAACACCGTGTGCATGCGACTGTGTTCCGACAGGCTGCTGGAGTCGTGTCCGTACTCCCACGTCTAGTGCGCCGAATCCATCACCCTGTGTAACACCGTGTGCATGTGATCGTGTTCCGACAGGCTGCTGGAGTCGTGTCCATACTCTCACACCTAGTGCGCCGAATCCATCACCCTGTGTAACACCGTGTGCATGCGACTGTGTTCCGACAGGCTGCTGGAGTCGTGTCCGTACTCCCACACCTAGTGCGCCGAATCCATCACCCTGTGTAACACCGTGTGCATGTGATCGTGTTCCGACAGGCTGCTGGAGTCGTGTCCGTACTCCCACGTCTAGTGCGCCGAATCCATCACCCTGTGTAACACCGTGTGCATGTGATCGTGTTCTGACAGGCTGCTGGAGTCGTGTCCGTACTCCCACGTCTAGTGCGCCGAATCCATCACCCTGTGTAACACCGTGTGCATGTGACCGTGTTCTGACAGGCTGCTGGAGTCGTGTCCGTACTCCCACACCTAGTGCGCCGAATCCATCACCCTGTGTAACACCGTGTGCATGTGACCGTGTTCTGACAGGCTGCTGGAGTCGTGTCCGTACTCCCACGTCTAGTGCGCCGAATCCATCACCCTGTGTAACACCGTGTGCATGTGACCGTGTTCTGACAGGCTGCTGGAGTCGTGTCCGTACTCCCACGCCACGTTCGCCGACATCCTGAACAAGATCCAGAAGGCGATCGACGACCTGAGTCTGCACCAGTACAGCAACCTGGGCACCTGGGTCAGCCGGCTGGACGAGGCCATCGAGGAGCGGCTGGCCAGCAGGTGCGCTGGGCCGCCACACCGGGCTGCGGCGCTGGGAGGGTGGCAACTAACGGGAGATCAGCAGCTGCCTGCGACCGGTTGGTGTCGTCAGTCGGGGTCCGTGGCAAGGATGGGAGCTGCGGCAGCTACGGCTGGTCCCATTCCTGCCGATCAGGGAACCCCGCCAGCCGACGGTGGGGGCCGGCTGGTGGGGGCCGGCTGGAGTGGGTCTGCTTTGGAATATGTGCCAGTACATTTCAACTGAGCGTTGAAATGCACTGTTAGATGTGAATGTGGTATACTCGCTGCGATAGTTGATTATGTGGGAATAAGGGGAATGTGTCGACGAATGGCCACAGTAGTCCAGGTGCGTCCATGAACCCCAATCATCATCAAACAAGGGAACGGGGAGCAGTGGACGAACGTCTCTGTCTGACGCCCGTCGCAGGGTCCAGCTGACCGTGGCCTGTATGACCACAGGCTGCAGGCGGGCATCAAGGCGTGGACGGCGGCGCTGGAGGGTAAGAAGGAGGACGTGGACACCAGCATGGACACGGAGCCGGTGGTACCGGTCAGCAAACCGGGCGGAGAACCGACCGTGAGTGAGAGCTGCGTGCAGGCCAGTCAGAGCCAGGGCTGCACCTGATTCAAAATATCTCGAACCTAAATATCACGCGAAATGTGTGGTTTATGTTGTATCCTACCGAAATATAACGGAGGCTGGGTGACGTTCATTCTTAGTTCATTTGTTCATTCACATTAATTCATTTATTTATTTCATTCATTCATCATTCATTTCGTTCATTCATTTAATTAATTCATTCCTTTCATTCAGTCCATTCATTCAGTCAAATCATTCAGTTCCTTGATTAATTCATGCATGCACGCGTTCCTAATTGTTCTTCTTGAATGACCCATAGATCGTGTGATATCTCACCGTCGTCTCTTCCGGCGGACAACAGAATCCTACTGACATGACACTCCTGTTCCCCGTCCGTCCGGCCACCCGGGATTGTGTGACATTACGCTGTCCTCTGCACCCGGCAGATCACACCCCTGTGTGACATTCTGGACACATATGACACTTGTTCTCCGTCCGGCCACCCGAGATTGTGAGACATTACGCTGTTCTCTGTCCCCGGCAGATCACTGATTTTGTGCACGAGCTGCGCATCACCTACAACAACCTGCACCTGTACCCGGCCGTGCAGGAGGCACGCAGCCAGATGCTGCAGCAGATGTTCGCCTGGCAGAACATCATCATCAAACTGAGCCGCATCCAGTCCAGCAGATATCAGGTAACAGGCCAGACTACCACATCCAGTCCAGCAGATATCAGGTAACAGGCCAGACTACCACATCCAGTCCAGCAGATATCAGGTAACAGGCCAGACTACCACATCCAGTCCAGCAGATATCAGGTAACAGGCCAGCGGCTACCACATCCAGTCCAGCAGATATCAGGTAACAGGCCAGCAGCTACCACATCCAGTCCAGCAGATATCAGGTAACAGGCCGGACTACCACATCCAGTCCAGCAGATATCAGGTAACAGGCCAGACTACCACATCCAGTCCAGCAGATATCAGGTAACAGGCCAGACTACCACATCCAGTCCAGCAGATATCAGGTAACAGGCCGGACTAACACATCCAGTCCAGCAGATATCAGGTAACAGGCCAGACTACCACATCCAGTCCAGCAGATATCAGGTAACAGGCCAGACTACCACATCCAGTCCAGCAGATATCAGGTAACAGGCCAGACTACCACATCCAGTCCAGCAGATATCAGGTAACAGGCCAGCGGCTACCACATCCAGTCCAGCAGATATCAGGTAACAGGCCAGACTACCACATCCAGTCCAGCAGATATCAGGTAACAGGCCAGCGGCTACCACATCCAGTCCAGCAGATATCAGGTAACAGGCCAGACTACCACATCCAGTCCAGCAGATATCAGGTAACAGGCCAGACTACCACATCCAGTCCAGCAGATATCAGGTAACAGGCCAGCGGCTACCACATCCAGTCCAGCAGATATCAGGTAACAGGCCAGACTACCACATCCAGGCCAGCAGATATCAGGTAACAGGCCAGCGGCTACCACATCCAGTCCAGCAGATATCAGGTAACAGGCCAGACTACCACATCCAGTCCAGCAGATATCAGGTAACAGGCCAGCTGCCAACATCCAGTCCAGCAGATATCATGTAACAGGCCAGACTACCACATCCAGTCCAGCAGATACCAGGTAACAGGCCAGACTACCACATCCAGTCCAGCAGATATCAGGTAACAGGCCAGCGGCTACCACATCCAGTCCAGCAGATATCAGGTAACAGGCCAGACTACCACATCCAGTCCAGCAGATATCAGGCAACAGGCCAGCAGCTACCACATCCAGTCCAGCAGATATCAGGTAACAGGCCAGACTACCACATCCAGTCCAGCAGATATCAGGTAACAGGCCAGACTACCACATCCAGTCCAGCAGATATCAGGTAACAGGCCAGCGGCTACCACATCCAGTCCAGCAGATATCAGGTAACAGGCCAGCGGCTACCACATCCAGTCCAGCAGATATCAGGTAACAGGCCAGCGGCTACCACATCCAGTCCAGCAGATATCAGGTAACAGGCCAGCGGCTACCACATCCAGTCCAGCAGATACCAGGTAACAGGCCAGCTGCCAACATCCAGTCCAGCAGATATCATGTAACAGGCCAGCGGCTACCACATCCAGTCCAGCAGATACCAGGTAACAGGCCAGCTGCCAACATCCAGTCCAGCAGATATCATGTAACAGGCCAGACTACCACATCCAGTCCAGCAGATACCAGGTAACAGGCCAGACTACCACATCCAGTCCAGTAGATATCAGGTAACAGGCCAGCGGCTACCACATCCAGTCCAGCAGATATCAGGTAACAGGCCAGACTACCACATCCAGTCCAGCAGATATCAGGTAACAGGCCAGCGGCTACCACATCCAGTCCAGCAGATATCAGGTAACAGGCCAGCGGCTACCACATCCAGTCCAGCAGATATCAGGTAACAGGCCAGCGGCTACCACATCCAGTCCAGCAGATATCAGGTAACAGGCCAGACTACCACATCCAGTACAGCAGATATCAGGTAACAGGCCAGCGGCTACCACATCCAGTCCAGCAGATATCAGGTAACAGGCCAGCGGCTACCACATCCAGTCCAGCAGATATCAGGTAACAGGCCAGCGGCTACCACATCCAGTCCAGCAGATATCAGGTAACAGGCCAGCGGCTACCACATCCAGTCCAGCAGATATCAGGTAACAGGCCAGACTACCACATCCAGGCCAGCAGATATCAGGTAACAGGCCAGCGGCTACCACATCCAGTCCAGCAGATATCAGGTAACAGGCCAGACTACCACATCCAGTCCAGCAGATATCAGGTAACAGGCCAGCTGCCAACATCCAGTCCAGCAGATATCATGTAACAGGCCAGACTACCACATCCAGTCCAGCAGATACCAGGTAACAGGCCAGACTACCACATCCAGTCCAGCAGATATCAGGTAACAGGCCAGCGGCTACCACATCCAGTCCAGCAGATATCAGGTAACAGGCCAGACTACCACATCCAGTCCAGCAGATATCAGGCAACAGGCCAGCAGCTACCACATCCAGTCCAGCAGATATCAGGTAACAGGCCAGACTACCACATCCAGTCCAGCAGATATCAGGTAACAGGCCAGCGGCTACCACATCCAGTCCAGCAGATATCAGGTAACAGGCCAGCGGCTACCACATCCAGTCCAGCAGATATCAGGTAACAGGCCAGCGGCTACCACATCCAGTCCAGCAGATATCAGGTAACAGGCCAGCGGCTACCACATCCAGTCCAGCAGATACCAGGTAACAGGCCAGCTGCCAACATCCAGTCCAGCAGATATCATGTAACAGGCCAGCGGCTACCACATCCAGTCCAGCAGATACCAGGTAACAGGCCAGCTGCCAACATCCAGTCCAGCAGATATCATGTAACAGGCCAGACTACCACATCCAGTCCAGCAGATACCAGGTAACAGGCCAGACTACCACATCCAGTCCAGTAGATATCAGGTAACAGGCCAGCGGCTACCACATCCAGTCCAGCAGATATCAGGTAACAGGCCAGACTACCACATCCAGTCCAGCAGATATCAGGTAACAGGCCAGCGGCTACCACATCCAGTCCAGCAGATATCAGGTAACAGGCCAGCGGCTACCACATCCAGTCCAGCAGATATCAGGTAACAGGCCAGCGGCTACCACATCCAGTCCAGCAGATATCAGGTAACAGGCCAGACTACCACATCCAGTACAGCAGATATCAGGTAACAGGCCAGCGGCTACCACATCCAGTCCAGCAGATATCAGGTAACAGGCCAGCGGCTACCACATCCAGTCCAGCAGATATCAGGTAACAGGCCAGCGGCTACCACATCCAGTCCAGCAGATATCAGGTAACAGGCCAGCGGCTACCACATCCAGTCCAGCAGATACCAGGTAACAGGCCAGCTGCCAACATCCAGTCCAGCAGATATCATGTAACAGGCCAGCGGCTACCACATCCAGCTGCCAACATCCAGTCCAGCAGATATCAGGTAACAGGCCAGCGGCCACCACATCCAGTCCAGCAGATATCAGGTAACAGGCCAGCGGCTACCACATCCAGCTGCCAACATCCAGTCCAGCAGATATCAGGTAACAGGCCAGCGGCCACCACATCCAGTCCAGCAGATATCAGGTAACAGGCCAGCGGCTACCACATCCAGCTGCCAACATCCAGTCCAGCAGATATCAGGTAACAGGCCAGCGGCTACCACGTCCAGCTGCCAACATCCAGTCCAGCAGATATCAGGTAACAGGCCAGCGGCTACCACATCCAGTCCAGCAGATATCAGGTAACAGGCCAGCGGCCAACATCCAGTCCAGCAGATATCAGGTAACAGGCCAGCGGCTACCACATCCAGCTGCCAACATCCAGTCCAGCAGATAGGTAACAGGCCAGCGGCTACCACATCCAGTCCAGCAGATATCAGGTAACAGGCCAGCGGCTACCACATCCAGCTGCCAACATCCAGTCCAGCAGATATCAGGTAACAGGCCAGCTGTCAACATCCAGTCCAGCAGATATCAGGTAACAGGCCAGCGGCTACCACGTCCAGCTGCCAACATCCAGTCCAGCAGATATCAGGTAACAGGCCAGCTGTCAACATCCAGTCCAGCAGATATCAGGTAACAGGCCAGCGGCTACCACATCCAGTCCAGCAGATATCAGGTAACAGGCCAGCGGCTACCACATCCAGCTGCCAACATCCAGTCCAGCAGATATCAGGTAACAGGCCAGCGGCTACCACGTCCAGCTGCCAACATCCAGTCCAGCAGATATCAGGTAACAGGCCAGCGGCTACCACATCCAGCTGCCAACTGACTCATCCTGGTAGCGGGTATATACCAGGCATGTGTGAAATCCTGGTTCTGGTGTCCCGCATAAACTACGACTGGCCGCCTAGGGGGGGGGGGGGGGGGGGGGGGTCGCCATTCTGCAGCCAGCTGTGTGGACGGATTTCAGCGCGAATGTTCAGTTCTCAGTAACTAACCGGCGTGGTCTGTGACGCAGGTGGGGGTCACCAAGAGCGACGCGCCCACCAGCTACAAGGGCCTGCTGCAGAAGATGTCCGACTTCAAGGCAGTCACTTCGGCCGCCTACGAGACCATGGAGAACATCTTCAAACAGGTGGGAGAGACGCGGCTCTTCGGCTGACGGGTGGTGACGCGTGCGCTGCGATCCTGTATGTTGGCCTAGTCTGAAGTGGCTTGACCTTGGGTGATTCGACTTATCTTGAGCTGACCGGAACAAAACTTGTCATGCTCGTTACTGTTTGTCTGTTTCCAATATGGCGTTGTCTTCGCGAAACCTGAGATGATTGTTTTCTCTCGTATTATTAATATTGTTTGTTGTTGCAAATACTTCGAATAGCGGGAATATCTGTCGTTCGGAGGAGATGTTTGAGGTACGAGGCAGACATCGTGGGGGGCATCATGTCGTCCGGCTCCTACCGCGGCTGTTTCATCTGCGTTAGTCAAGTATTCCTTCCCTCGCTGTCTGTATGACTCACACGGCACACCGCTGGTCTTGCGCCGTCTGTCCGCAGATCAACAGCTATGTCGGCGAATGGCTCTCCTATCAGAAACTGTGGGACCTCAACAGCGACCTGATCTTCGGCCGACTGGGAGACGATATCGGATCCTGGATGGCCTGTGCTGAGGAGATGAAGTGAGAGGGAGAGCAGGGGCTGGCTGGGCTGAGGCCTGGCACGGGCCGACCTGGACCGGTAGCGGCTGAAGCGAGCGGGGGCTGGGTGGGCTGAAGCGAGCGGGGGCTGGGTGGACTGAAGCGAGCGGGGCTAGGTGGGCTGAGGCGACGCTGGGGCTGGGTGGGCTGAGGCGAGCGGGGGCTGGGTGGGCTGAAGCGAGCGGGGGCTGGGTGGGCTGAGGCGACGGTGGGGCTGTGTGGGCTGAAGCGAGCGGGGGCTGGGTGGGCTGAGGCGACGGTGGGGCTGGGTGGGCTGAGGCGACGGTGGGGCTGGCTGGGCTGAAGCGAGCGGGGGCTGGGTGGGCTGAAGCGAGCGGGGGCTGGGTGGGCTGAGGCGACGGTGGGGCTGGCTGGGCTGAAGCGAGCGGGGGCTGGGTGGGCTGAAGCGAGCGGGGGCTGGGTGGGCTGAAGCGAGCGGGGGCTGGGTGGGCTGAAGCGAGCGGGGGCTGAGGCGACGGTGGGGCTGGGTGGGCTGAAGCGAGCGGGGCTGGGTGGGCTGAGGCGACGCTGGGGCTGGGTGGGCTGAAGCGAGCGGGGGCTGGGTGGGCTGAGGCGACGCTGGGGCCAAAGTGCGCAGTCTAACGCCGACAACGAATAGTGTGGACTTTGAGGATTCCAATAGGCTTAGTGAACATAGTCATTGTTTTGCGAGTGAAGTATTGAATGGCTAAGAAGTGATGGTTTCCTTGAAAACGCTGTTCTTATTTTGCCCATTGCGTTTGAACTGTCTGTGACCGTGCGCCGGTCCCCGGCCCGCCCCATAGGAAGCGTCGCGCCACGTTCGACACGTCGGAGACGCGTCGCTCTTTCGGCCCGGTCATCATCGACTACGGCAAGGTGCAGAGCAAGGTGTCGCTCAAGTACGACGCCATCCACAAGGACGTGCTTAGCAAGTTTGGCTCGCTGCTCGGCGGGCACATGAGCAAGTTCCACGCCACCGTGTCCAAGGTAGGCGCCAGGCTGTGGGTCCGGGCAGGGACCCGCAGACCCCCACTGACCTTCCCGCCCGCTCTCCCCAGTCGTCTCCTGAGTCTGACCGTGAACCTCACTGACCTTCCCGCCCGCTCTCCCCAGTCGTCCTCTGAGTCTGACCGTGAACCCCACTGACCGCCCTCCCTCCCCAGTCGTCTCCTGAGTCTGACCGTGAACCCCAATGACCTCCCGCCCGCTCTCCCCATTCGTCTCCTGAGTCTGACCGTGAACCCCAATGACCTCCCGCCCGCTCTCCCCAGTCGTCTTCTGAGTCTGACCGTGAACCCCACTGACCTCCCACCCTCTCTCCCTCCCCAGTCGTCTCCTGAGTCTGACCGTGAACCCCGCTGACCTCCCGCCCTCCCTCCCCAGTCGTCTCCTGAGTCTGACCGTGAACCCCACTGACCTCCCGGCCGCTCTCCCCTCCCCTCCCCTCCTACCCTCCCTCCCCAGTCGTCTTCTGAGTCTGACCGTGAACCCCACTGACCTCCCTCCCCCTCCCCCCCCCCCAGTCGTCTCCTGAGTCTGACCGTGAACCCCACTGACCTCCCGCCCGCTCTCCCTCCCCAGTCGTCTCCTGAGTCTGACCGTGAACCCCACTGACCACCCGCCCGCTCTCCCCAGTCGTCTTCTGAGTCTGACCGTGAACCCCACTGACCACCCGCCCGCTCTCCCCAGTCGTCTTCTGAGTATGACCGTGAACCCCACTGACCACCCGCCCGCTCTCCCCAGTCGTTTCCTGAGTCTGACCGTGAACCCCACTGACCTCCCGCCCGCTCTCCCTCCCACCCTCCCACCTTCCCACCTTCCACCTTCCACCTTCCCACCTTCCACCTTCCCACCCTCCCTCCCCAGTCGTCTCCTGGATCTGACCGTGAACCCCACTGACCTCCCGCCCGCTCTCCCCAGTCGTCTCCTGGGTCTGACCGTGAACCCCACTGACCTCCCGCCCGCTCTCGCCAGTCGTCTCCTGAGTCTGACCGTGAACCCCACTGACCTCCCACCCTCTCTCCCTCCCCAGTCGTCTCCTGAGTCTGACCGTGAACCCCATGACCTCCCGCCCGCTCTCCCCTCCCAGTCGTCTCCTGGGTCTGACCGTGAACCCCACTGACCTCCCGCCCGCTCTCCCTCCCCAGTCGTCTCCTGAGTCTGACCGTGAACCCCACTGACCACCCGCCCGCTCTCCCCAGTCGTCTTCTGAGTCTGACCGTGAACCCCACTGACCACCCGCCCGCTCTCCCCAGTCGTCTCCTGAGTCTGACCGTGAACCCCACTGACCTCCCGCCCGCTCTCCCTCCCTCCCACCCTCCCACCTTCCACCTTCCCACCCTCCCTCCCCAGTCGTCTCCTGGATCTGACCGTGAACCCCACTGACCTCCCGCCCGCTCTCCCCAGTCGTCTTCTGGGTCTGACCGTGAACCCCACTGACCTCCCGCCCGCTCTCCCCAGTCGTCTCCTGAGTCTGACCGTGAACCCCACTGACCACCCTCCCTCCCTCCCCTCAGTCCCGCGGAGACATGGAGCTGCAGAGTATCGACGCGGCCAGTACCTCGGACGCCGTCACCTTCATCACCTACGTGCAGTCGCTGAAGCGCCAGATGAAGCAGTGGGAGAAGGAGGTGAGACAGACGCCGCCGAACTTCGCCCCGGCTCGAACGGTGTGACGGTATGGGCGGGGGAGGGGAGGGGAGGGGAGGGGAGGGGAGGGGAGGGGAGGGGAGGGGAGGGGAGGGGAGGGGAGGGGAGGGGAGGGGAGGGGAGGGGAGGGGAGGGGGGGGGGACGTTCAACGAGTGTGAAACGCTCGGAGAACCTGCGTGATTATTGAACTAGCATAATTCGCCGTGGTTTTCCGTTCGCGTTGCAATATGCTTTGTTTCACTATGTGATAGTCTCTATGTTGGGAGCCGACCATCCTTTCCCAACAGTAAGCCTGCTAACCCTGTCTGACGCCAGCGTTCACTGCTCGGTTCGCCTGACCCCATCTAAACCACTCCTGACCCTGCCTTCCTTACCCGTCTTACCCTATGTTACCCCGTCCGACTCCCTCTGACCCCAATGACCCGGTTTGACCCCCATCTGACCCCATCTGACCTCCATATTACCACCACCTGACCCCAATCTGACCCCACGTCCTGTCCCCATCTGGTCCCGACTGACCCCGTGTGACCTGTCGTGACCCGGCGCGGCCAGGTGGATATGTACAAGGACGGCCAGCGGATCCTGGAGCGACACCGCTACCAGTTTCCGCAAAATTGGCTACACGTGGATAACATCGAGGGCGAGTGGGGCGCCTTCAACGAGATCATCAAGCGCAAGGACTCGAGCATCCAGGCGCAGGTGGCCAGCCTGCAGATGAAGATCGTCGCAGAGGACAAGGTGGTGGAGACGCGCACCAACGACTACCTCAGTGAGTGACGCTGTAGTGCATTGGGACAGGGCGGGGCGGGGGGAGGCCCTGGATGGGGAGACCCTGCGAGTGGTACCGGACCGGGTACTGGGACAGGGCGGGGCGCGGGGAGGGGAGGGGTGGGGCAGTGGGAGACTGACTGGAAGTTGGACTGTGAGTGGAACAGGACGGGGAAGTTATGGGAGACCTGGGAGTGGCGGTTCACTGCACCCCTCGGAACAGGAACGGAACAGGAACAGGGCGCGGGGAGGAATGGGAGACCTGGGAGTGGCGGTTCACTGCACCCCTCGGAACAGGACGGGGCGCGGGGAGGAATGGGAGACCTGGGAGTGGCGGTTCACTGCACCCCTCGGAACAGGACGGGGCGCGGGGAGGAATGGGATACCTGGGAGTGGCGGTTCACTGCACCCCTCGGAACAGGACGGGGCGCGGGGAGGAATGGGAGACCTGGGAGTGGCGGTTCACTGCACCCCTCGGAACAGGACGGGGCGCGGGGAGGAATGGGAGACCTGGGAGTGGCGGTTCACTGCACCCCTCGGAACAGGACGGGGCGCGGGGAGGAATGGGAGACCTGGGAGTGGCGGTTCACTGCACCCCTCGGAACAGGACGGAGGGGGGGGGGAGGAATGGGAGACCTGGGAGTGGCGGTTCACTGCACCCCTCGGAACAGGACGGGGCGCGGGGAGGAATGGGAGACCTGGGAGTGGCGGTTCACTGCACCCCTCGGAACAGGACGGGGCGCGGGGAGGAATGGGAGACCTGGGAGTGGCGGTTCACTGCACCCCTCGGAGCAGGACGGAGGGGGGGAGGAATGGGAGACCTGGGAGTGGCGGTTCACTGCACCCCTCGGAACAGGACGGGGCGCGGGGAGGAATGGGAGACCTGGGAGTGGCGGTTCACTGCACCCCTCGGAACAGGACGGGGCGCGGGGAGGAATGGGAGACCTGGGAGTGGCGGTTCACTGCACCCCTCGGAACAGGACGGGGCGCGGGGAGGAATGGGAGACCTGGGAGTGGCGGTTCACTGCACCCCTCGGAACAGGACGGGGCGCGGGGAGGAATGGGAGACCTGGGAGTGGCGGTTCACTGCACCCCTCGGAACAGGACGGGGCGCGGGGAGGAATGGGAGACCTGGGAGTGGCGGTTCACTGCACCCCTCGGAGCAGGACGGAGGGGGGGGGGGAGGAATGGGAGACCTGGGAGTGGCGGTTCACTGCACCCCTCGGAACAGGACGGGGCGCGGGGAGGAATGGGAGACCTGGGAGTGGCGGTTCACTGCACCCCTCGGAACAGGACGGGGCGCGGGGAGGAATGGGAGACCTGGGAGTGGCGGTTCACTGCACCCCTCGGAACAGGACGGGGCGCGGGGAGGAATGGGAGACCTGGGAGTGGCGGTTCACTGCACCCCTCGGAACAGGACGGGGCGCGGGGAGGAATGGGAGACCTGGGAGTGGCGGTTCACTGCACCCCTCGGAACAGGACGGGGCGCGGGGAGGAATGGGAGACCTGGGAGTGGCGGTGCACTGCACCCTTCGGAACAGGACGGGGCGCTGGGAGGAATGGGAGACCTGGGAGTGGCGGTTCACTGCACCCCTCGGAACAGGACGGAGGGGGGGAATGGGAGACCTGGGAGTGGCGGTTCACTGCACCCCTCGGAACAGGACGGGGCGCGGGGAGGAATGGGAGACCTGGGAGTGGCGGTTCACTGCACCCCTCGGAACAGGACGGGGCGCGGGGAGGAATGGGAGACCTGGGAGTGGCGGTTCACTGCACCCCTCGGAGCAGGACGGAGGGGGGGAGGAATGGGAGACCTGGGAGTGGCGGTTCACTGCACCCCTCGGAACAGGACGGGGCGCGGGGAGGAATGGGAGACCTGTGAGTGGCGGTTCACTGCACCCCTCGGAACAGGACGGAGGGGGGGGGGGAGGAATGGGAGACCTGGGAGTGGCGGTGCACTGCACCCTTCGGAACAGGACGGGGCGCGGGGAGGAATGGGAGACCTGGGAGTGGCGGTTCACTGCACCCCTCGGAACAGGACGGAGGGGGGGGGGAGGAATGGGAGACCTGGGAGTGGCGGTGCACCGCACTATATTGGTATTCACTGTGTCCGTAAATGAGCTTTCGCAAGCAGCAGCTATACTCCGAGTTAGAAGCTAATTCCGCCTCCTTGCAGACGAGTGGGAGAAGCAGAAGCCTGTGGAGGGTCACCTGAAGCCGTCCGAGGCGCTGCAGCAGCTGCAGCTCTCCGAGGCGCGTCTGCAGCGCCTGAAGGAGGAGCGCGACAACGTCAGCAGGGCCAAGGAGGCGCTCGAGCTCGGCGACGTGGTGGCCTCGGCCGCCGACGACCGGCTGGCCGTGGCGTTCGAGGAGCTGCACGATCTCAAGGTGAGGCATGGACGGCAGACGGCTGGTGACTGCATGACGTGTCGTGCGGGCGGGGATATTGTGCAGTCAGTGGCCGGGGATATTGTGACGAGGCGTCTCATTTGAGGATCCATAGGCGTACCCAAGGGGGGGGGGGGAGGGGCAAACGGGGAAATTGCCTCCCCCTGAGGCCCTGAAGGTCCGTACGTGCCCCTTTGGCCGTATGTGCCCCTTTGAAAATAGGGCCCGAAGTGCCCTATTTCGAGCACCATGTGATAACAGGGGTAATAAATCATCCATTGGAGGGTCGGCCGGGGTCCTGGAAGGTCGGCTGGGATCCTCGAGGATCGACCGGGGCACCTAGTGGGTCGACCGGGGCCCTTGTAAGGCCCATCTGGAGATTCATGGATGAACGACCAGGGCCCGGCCTGGAGCGACGAGTGGACCCATGGAAATGTGTCCAGGCTCCTGAAAAGGGCCTATTGCAAATCGAAGGCCCAACCTACCTACCCCGAATTTTTAACTCGCCGGATTTGGTCCAGTTTTTTTGAGGGGGCATTATTAACTTTTGTATTAGACAATTTTTGTCCTAAAATTATCCTCACCTGGGGGCACCCAGGGACGGATACAAGATACTCTTGAGCAACGCAGGGGCCCCTGAGACAATGAGTAACCCCTCTGTCGGCCAGGGGGGCCACAGGCAGTGGTACTGAGTACCAGTGTGACCAAATTCAGAGAGTTAGGGGGAGGAATGCCAAAATTATTATATGTTCCCAGATGAGATATCATGAAATGTGGGGTGTCTAGCTAAAACGCATGCAAATTATAGCCTAATGGTCATGTTTTTAGACCTGTACACCTCCTGCATCCCAAGATATATGATCAAACAAGCAATTTTGGCATCCTTCATTCCCCTAAATCTGTGAATTTGGCCACCATGCTGAGTACAGGGGGCCCCTGGTGCCAGACAGGGGGTAGTGGAACTGAACACAGGGGCCCCCTGGTAGGGGTATTGAACACAGGGGGCCCGGTCCAAGGCAGGGCCCTGTGCCCGTCGAGTTGCCCCATTAAAGGGACTATCCCACCTTAACATTATATTTGAGTTGAGATAGCCATTGTTATGGCTAGGCATTGCAATTAAGTATGGTAGCAGTTAAACAACCACAATGATCTAATCAAAAAGATATTCGAGTTTGATTTTGACATCTGTAAAAAATAAGGCCCATGTGTATTTGAATAGGGCCTCTAAACCGACAGCGTCGTCTCTTTGCCCAACAGGTAATGAAGTCGACTTGTTTTAAGGTCAGCCTTGAAATATTTTCGTCTTTCATTTCTCGATCCCCAGGTGGTTCGCAATCTAAGCCAATCTAGACACCGGGTGGTTCGCCATTTCTGCGCAATAGATGTCGACAAAAAATTGTGTCATATATTTGGCAGTACAAATGATTTCCCTGTTATTAAAACAAAATCATATGACGTCACCAACCCAACTTTTCGCTTAAAACTAAAAGTTGAATATCTTCCAAGATAAGCTTTTTTTCGGAAAAAGTTCTCGAACATGTTCAGCTGACCTCGCCTGAGATGTAGACATACAATTAAGTGTGATTCGATAACTTCACAAAGGTGGGACAGTCCCTTTAACTGAAAATGAATAGGTACAGGGTCCTCGAATGACAGGCCCCTACCTAACCCCAAAATGCACAAACTCTCCGGAGTTGGCCCACTATATTGAGTAGGGCCCCATTTTTAATTGAACTTTTACAGATATTTTGTTTGCCCTCAGATTGCCCGAGGGGGCTATAGCCCCGACCTCCCCTACCCGTGTACCCCCCCCCCCCCCCCCCCCCCCTGCCGGGATGGTCGGTCGGAGTCTCGGGGGTTTTGTCCGCTGTCCAGATTGTTGTAATGCATTGGTCACTGCCATTGCCTGGCGTCGCGTTTGACCACGAACTTGGACTCTGTCTATCCCTTTATTGCCTGGCGTCGCGTTTGACCACGAACTTGGACTCTGTCTATCCCTTTATTGCCTGGCGTCGCGTTTGACCACGAACTTGGACTCTGTCTATCCCTTTATTGCCTGGCGTCGCGTTTGACCACGAACTTGGACTCTGTCTATCCCTTTATTGCCTGGCGTCGCGTTTGACCACGAACTTGGACTCTGTCTATCCCTTTATTGCCTGGCGTCGCGTTTGACCACGAACTTGGACTCTGTCTATCCCTTTATTGCCTGGCGTCGCGTTTGATCACGAACTTGGACTCTGTCTATCCCTTGATGCATCGAGTATCGACATTCGGTCTAATACAGTTAAGTTATTTGTGCTCTTTTATTTTGCATTGGCTGGCATGTAAAGAAGATGCTAATTGTATAGCCCTTCATTTGATTTGACATTCTGTTGGCAGCTGGGGCTCGGCAAAGGGAGGGTACCGCCCCCACCCCCCGCTTATCACTGCGCTTCCCACCTTAACCCGCGAGTTACTGGGGGAGGGGGGGGGGGGGGGCTATTTTTTGCCCCCCCCCCCCTCCCGTTATTTTGCAATAACTCTTAAACGAACACCGATATCGTCACCAAATTTACATTACCTTCTCTCACATCAATTCTACACATGTTGGCAAAAGGAAAAATATGAGGTTATGATAGGTCAACCGGGAATGACGTCAGAGTGACGTCATGTTCTTCGGTTTTGGTTGCAAAATAATGGTTTGCGGAAAACGCTGTCAAAGGTACGATGTTTGAGATAAACTCAATTGTCTTAAATCAAATAACTGACAATAGACCGGGCTATCAAACTGCTATCTCGGATTTTTGACCTTTTTTGAAATTCAAAATTTTGAGAAATCCAAATACATTTTTTTTAAAACAAAATTTTCAAGAAAAAAAAACAGAATTATCCAAAAACCGGAATATATGTGATCGAGACGTGTGCGGTGAATATGTGTACCAAATTTGAAGTAGATATCTTCAAAAATGACTGAGTTATGACCTTTAAATGACAAAAATCGACCACCTCTCACAGCATTACTATGCATAAAAACGCATTTCCATTTTTGCTTTTTACTTCTATTTATATGGAACAAACATTGTTCTAAGGTCATTTTACGCGTTCAAGACGATAAACAAACCCATACACATGTGTTACAACGCCTAATGGCCGTAATCTGCAGTTTGACCTCGTGACCTCGGATGACCTTGACCTGACCCAAGGTCATAAACAGCTTAGAAAGGTACTTAGAAGTGTCGGACACACGAATCATACCGATTTATCGACAGCTTATGCGTTTAATATCGCAATTTTGCGCGACAATTCCATCCATCCAGACCTTTTGACACGGTCAAACATTTTGTACTTGACCTGACCTGTGACGTCATAGGTGACCCCGAGGTCAACAATATTATGTTTCCCTCGATAAATTTCCCAGGGCTATCGAATGCCGTTTGAATTTTTACATTCGGTTCAGTAGTTCCGGAGATCCGAGGGGGGGGGGGGGGGCAAAAAATAACCCCCCCCCCCCTCATCAAGTCGCGTTATGAAAATATACCCCAGTAACTCGCGGGTTAACGGATTAACGGAGCAACGGAGTTTTATTGCTGGTTCGGCGAAAATGAGTATTGCCAGCAAAAAAAAAAAACTAACCAACAACATCACAGTTCCTTCAATATGGTTGCAGTTTTTTGTATCACAATAATGCTCCCGGTCACCGTCGCCCTGCCAATTTGGAGGGTCGACCGGGGAACCTGGAGGGTTAGCTGAGCCCCTCGAGGGTCGACCGGGGCAAATAGAGGGTCGATGCAGTGATGATCGATGCCCCAGATCGGCCCTTGGAAGGCCGATCTGGGGCTTCATGGATGAACAACCAAGGCCTTTTGAGCACAACTGGAGTGGTAGTGCAGCAGTACACGAAATAGGGCCTGTGCCCACGATACTCTCACAAAACTCACCGTAAATTTGAACGGCCTGGCCAAAATACGTCTTAGAGAGTGTTTGTGGATGTAGATTGTAGGTACCTTGGGGCCCCTGGTCAAACACAAAATGATTTTTTTTTAGAGGAAACAAAATTGTTGAAAATATGCCCCTCTAAAAATATACTGGACCAAATCCGGTATTTTTTTTGGTGCCTTATGCGCCCTGATAAAATCCTCCCCCCCCCCCCCCCCTGGAGTGAATCCTGGGTACGCCACTGCTGAGGATCACTGCACGAAGGAAGGACATCAAATATTACGCAAGGTGTATGACACCCGAGTAAGATCTGGAAGTCTCCCTCTAACCCCTCACCCTGCCCCTCCCTCTGCAGGGCGTCTGGTCGGAGCTGAGTAAGATCTGGAAGTCTCCCTCTAACCCCTCACCCTGTCCCTCCCTCTGCAGGGCGTCTGGTCGGAGCTGAGTAAGATCTGGCAGTCTCCCTCTAACCCCTCACCCTGTCCCTCCCTCTGCAGGGCGTCTGGTCGGAGCTGAGTAAGATCTGGCAGTCTCCCTCTAACCCCTCACCCTGCCCCCCTCTAACCCCTCACCCTGCCCCCTCTAACCCCTCACCCTGTCCCTCCCTCTGCAGGGCGTCTGGTCGGAGCTGAGTAAGATCTGGAAGTCTCCCTCTAACCCCTCACCCTGCCCCTCCCTCTGCAGGGCGTCTGGTCGGAGCTGAGTAAGATCTGGACGTCTCCCTCTAACCCCTCACCCTGTCCCTCCCTCTGCAGGGCGTCTGGTCGGAGCTGAGTAAGATCTGGAAGTCTCCCTCTAACCCCTCACCCTGCCCCTCCCTCTGCAGGGCGTCTGGTCGGAGCTGAGTAAGATCTGGAAGTCTCCCTCTAACCCCTCACCCTGTCCCTCCCTCTGCAGGGCGTCTGGTCGGAGCTGAGTAAGATCTGGAAGTCTCCCTCTAACCCCTCACCCTGTCCCTCCCTCTGCAGGGCGTCTGGTCGGAGCTGAGTAAGATCTGGCAGTTCCCCGTTAACCCCTCACCCTGTCCCTCCCTATGCAGGGCGTCTGGTCGGAGCTGAGTAAGATCTGGCAGTCTCCCTCTAACCCCTCACCCTACCCCCCTCTAACCCCTCACCCTGCCCTCCTCTAACCCCTCATCCTGCCCCCCTCTAACCCCTCGCCCTGCCCCCCTCTAACCCCTCACCCTACCCCCCTCTAACCCCTCACCCTGCCCCCATCTAACCCCTCGCCCTGCTCCTCCCTCTAACCCCTCACCCTGTCCCTCCCTCTGCAGGGCGTCTGGTCGGAGCTGAGTAAGATCTGGCAGTCTCCCTCTAACCCCTCACCCTGCCCCCCTCTAACCCCTCACCCTGCCCCCCTCTAACCCCTCACTCTGTCTCCCTCTAACCCCTCACCCTGCCCCCTCTAACCCCTCACCCTGTCCCTCCCTCTGCAGGGCGTCTGGTCGGAGCTGAGTAAGATCTGGCAGTCTCCCTCTAACCCCTCACCCTGTCCCTCCCTCTGCAGGGCGTCTGGTCGGAGCTGAGTAGGATCTGGCAGTTCCCCGTTAACCCCTCATCCTGCCCCCCTCTAACCCCTCGCCCTGCCCCCTCTAACCCCTCACCCTACCCCCCTCTAACCCCTCACCCTGCCCCCTCTAACCCCTCACCCTGCCCCTCCCTCTGCAGGGCGTCTGGTCGGAGCTGAGTAAGATCTGGACGTCTCCCTCTAACCCCTCACCCTGTCCCTCCCTCTGCAGGGCGTCTGGTCGGAGCTGAGTAAGATCTGGCAGTCTCCCTCTAACCCCTCACCCTACCCCCCTCTAACCCCTCACCCTGCCCCCTCTAACCCCTCACCCTGCCCCTCCTTCTGCAGGGCGTCTGGTCGGAGCTGAGTAAGATCTGGAAGTCTCCCTCTAACCCCTCACCCTGTCCCTCCCTCTGCAGGGCGTCTGGTCGGAGCTGAGTAAGATCTGTGAATCTCCCTCTAATCCCTCGCCCTGTCCCTCCCTCTGCAGGGCGTCTGGTCGGAGCTGAGTAAGATCTGGGAGCAGCTGGATGAGATGAAGGAGAAACCGTGGCTGAGTGTGCAGCCGCGGAAGCTGCGCCAGCAGCTGGACGCGCTGCTCACCCAGCTGAAGGAGCTGCCGACCCGCCTGCGCCAGTACAGCAGCTACGAGTACGTCAAGAAGGTGCTCCAGGGATGCGCCAAGGTACGTGATGTCTGGGGGCTGGTGGTGAGCGTGCTTGTGCTTGTCCTATGTTTGTGTTAGACGGGAGGGGAATGACTCATGCTTGACCGTAACATGGGTGCTGTTTAGGTTTTAGGGGCACAACATGATTGATGAAACTGTTGATCTTATGATATCTCATTGGAATGATGCAGTTTATTTGGAGGTTGTATTGTTTCTTGAGCTTAAATATAGTATATGCAGATCTTCCATTCATAATTCGCAATGCTTGTTCAAGGATTAATTTCAATATTAGCTATGAATCGTTGTCAACCGATGGATCCAAATTTTGTCATCGCTGACGCCGTCGCTGTCCTGCAGGTGAACATGCTGACTTGCCCGCTGCCCGACAGGTGAACATGTTGATCGTGGAGCTGAAGTCTGACGCGCTGAAGGAGCGTCACTGGAAGCAGCTGCAGCGCCAGCTGCGCGTGCGCTGGGTGCTCTCGGAGCTAACGCTGGGCCAGGTGTGGGACGTGGACCTGCTGAAGAACGAACACGTCGTCAAGGACGTGATCCTGGTGGCACAGGGAGAGATGGCGCTCGAGGAGTTCCTCAAACAGGTCAGTTGTCAGGGGAGATGGAGGGTGAAGGGAGGGAGAGAGATGGCGCTCGAGGAGTTCCTCAAACAGGTCGGTTGTCAGGGGAGATGGAGGGTGAAGGGAGGGAGAGGTGGCGCTCGAGGAGTTCCTCAAACAGGTCAGTTGTCAGTGGAGATGGAGGGTGAAGGGAGGGAGAGGTGGCGCTCGAGGAGTTCCTCAAACAGGTCAGTTGTCAGTGGAGATGGAGGGTGAAGGGAGGGAGAGGTGGCGCTCGAGGAGTTCCTCAAACAGGTCAGTTGTCAGTGGAGATGGAGGGTGAAGGGAGGGAGAGGTGGCGCTCGAGGAGTTCCTCAAACAGGTCAGTTGTCAGTGGAGATGGAGGGTGAAGGGAGGGAGAGGTGGCGCTCGAGGAGTTCCTCAAATAGGTCAGTTGTCAGGGGAGATGGAGGGTGAAGGGAGGGAGAGGTGGCGCTCGAGGAGTTCCTCAAATAGGTCAGTTGTCAGGGGAGATGGAGGGTGAAGGGAGGGAGAGGTGGCGCAGGGAGAGGTGGCGCTCGAGGAGTTCCTCAAATAGGTCAGTTGTCAGGGGAGATGGAGGGTGAAGGGAGGGAGAGGTGGCGCAGGGAGAGGTGGCGCTCGAGGAGTTCCTCAAATAGGTCAGTTGTCAGGGGAGATGGAGGGTGAAGGGAGGGAGAGGTGGCGCTCGAGGAGTTCCTCAAATAGGTCAGTTGTCAGGGGAGATGGAGAGTGAAGGGAGGGAGAGGTGGCGCTCGAGGAGTTCCTCGAACAGGTCAGTTCAGGTCAGTTCCTCAAACAGGTCAGTTCAGGTCTGACGAGGGAGGCGGGTCAGTACTGACGAGTGTAGAAATAGCGAGGCAAACGGTGGCTAGTAGGACAATTTTATACTCGTTTAATGTGCAGGAAGGGGCGAAAGGAGATGATGTTGAATCTAACCTACTAATCAAAAATCGTGCTTTAGCTACTCACATCCTCCAGCTATAAGTTGATCGATGCAGTTAAGGTCTTGATCTGCGGTACCGACTGAATGCATTTGGACGTCCTGTGTCCGCTCTTAACCCGCCATTGACTGTGGGGGGGGGGGGGGGGGCGTTTAACACCCCCCTGATTAATTTGCGCAATAGCTGAAAAACTAATAGCGCTATCAACATACAACTTCGGGTACCTTCTTATAAATCATGGATATATGAAGAAATTATGTCTTTTGTGAAAAAATGAAGAAATTTCGTCGATTTTTTATCGAGTTTTAGCAAATTTAGTGATGTCACTACACACGAGTTTTACAACAAAATCAGCTAAACTTGGCTAGGCTGTACAAATGCCGCATTTGAAGCAAAATGCAATCGAAAAACGCCAAAAGATAACAAATTGCAAGGGCTATCTCGGATTTTTTATTTCGTTTTTGACCTCCAAAAAACTAAAAAAAAAACTTTTTGATGGGAGGGGGGGGGGGAGAATTATCACAAAATCAAAATTTTCTAAAATGTTGAGAAAACCGGAAAATATGTCGGAGAATACCTAGGCAAATACCTAGGCAACTACTATAGCAAATTTAAAACATATCTCCATTTTTGACTGACTTATGACATCTTAAGTATGGGTAAGTCATGACATATTTTGAAATTGCGTTTTGTTTTGCTTTTATTGATCAGATACAGACAAATGAATGCCAGCACTGTATTCCTAAGAGAAAACTGGTCCATAAACATCTAGCAACTTCACTTCTTTATTTATATTTATCAATTTAAAATTTTGACTTTCAGTGACCTGAACTTGACAATAACCTCACGTAAATGAATTCAGTTCGTAAAATGACTATCACTATCGAATTATACGTGGCAAATAACCCATAAAACATGTGTTGCATGACTTTCGTAGATATTTTGCGCATAGTGAATTTCTGTGACCTGACCTTGACCTTGACTTTTGCCAACAATCTCACTTTAGCCCATGCGGGATGTGTATAATACCTTTGGCAGTACTTTGGGTGATCATGGTCGTAATCGATTGCTTTTGCTGAAAAGTATGGCCCATAAACTAAAATACGTCGGTTTTGACCTTTGACCTGACCGTGGTCTGACATTTGACCTCACTTTGATCTTTTTAGCATGCTTTAGATTCATATCATTGAGAGCTTTCGAATGCCGCCTTGCGCGTCTCGCTGCGATCATTGGTTCGGCAGATAACCAGGGGGGCGTTTAACGCCCCCCAGTCAATGGCGTTCGGCTGAGGACCCCAGTCAATGCCGGGTTAACACCCATCAATCATGATCGACTCTGACGTCCACTGCCGCGTGTGTCTTCCGCAGGTACGGGACTGCTGGCAGACATACCAGCTGGAGCTCATCAACTACCAGAACAAGTGCAAACTGATCCGCGGCTGGGACGACCTCTTCACCAAGGTCAAGGAGCACATCAACTCGCTGGCGGCCATGAAGCTCTCGCCCTACTACAAGGTACGGCGCCGACGGGAGAGGGGGTGGGCTGACGTCGTCATACAAGAGGAGGGGGTGTTGGCATGTCGTAGGTGGGGGTGGGGCAGGCACGTAGGCGCGCCGAAAAGGGCCGACGAGACTACGCGAAGCGCGGTATCATGGGATCTTTAAGAGTCTGGAGACTACGCGAAACGTGGTGTTTAAAGAGTTTAGAGCACTTCAGAGGCCCTTTAGGGCCACCAGGGCCCTCTCTGAAAGACCAGAGTGCCCGATGGACGTTCAAAATGCCCCTGCGTAGGTCAGAGGGCCCCTGGCTAAACCGAAAGGGCCCCTGGGCGAGTCGGAAGGGCCTTGAACATGCCGAATGGGCCCCTAGCCAGCACATAGTGCCCCTGGGCAGATCGGAGGGGCTCCTGGACAGGTCGGAAGGGCCCCTGAGCATGTCAGCAGGGCGACAAAGCAGCCAGCGCAGTCCCTTACCAGATCAAAAGGACCCCTGAGCAGGCTGGAGGGCCCATGGACAGACCAGAGGGCCCCTGTCCAGGTCAGAGGGGCCACTCACTAGACGGAAAGTGCCCATTTGCGGGTCAGAAGGGTCCCTGTATATACCGAATGGGCCCCTAGCCAGCACGAAGGGGCCCCAGGGCAAGTCGGAGGGCCCCTGAGCATGTCGGCAGGGCGACAAAGTAGCCAGCGCAATTCTTTGCCAGGTCGGAAGGGCCCCTTAGAAGGCTGGAGGGCCCCTGGGCAGACCAGAGGACCCCTGGGAAGTTCAAAGGGCAACTGTGCAGGTCGGAGGGGCCCCTGACCAGACCGAAAGGGTCCCTGGGTGGGTCAGAAGGGCCCTGCACATGCCGAATGAGCCCCTAGCCAGCACAGAGGGTCCCCTGGGTAGGTCGGAGGGGCCCCTGAGCATGTCGGCAGGGCGACAAAGCAGCCAGCGCAGTCCCTTGCCGGGTCGAAAGGGCCCCTGGACAGACCAGACGGCCCCTGGGAAGTTTAAAGGGCCCCTGTGCAGGTCAGAGGGGCCCCTAACCAGACCAAAATTGTCCACCCTTGTAGTGGACCTTTTCATCCGTTCTGCTGGGCCCTTTCAACGCTCGGGAATGGGCCTTTTCAAGACTCAGGAAGGGCCCCTTTCAACGCTTGGGAAGGAGGACTTTTGGAGGCACCGCCCCCCCCCCCCATGTGCTAAATTCTGGCTGCGTGCCTGGGGGGGGGGGGGGGAGTTGCTAGCTCCGATAACTGGTCGTATTTGTGCGTGCGTGCGTGCGTGCGTGCGTGCGTACGTGCGTGCGTGCGTACGTGCGTACGTGCGTGCGTGCGTGCGTGCGTGCGTGCGTGCGTGCGTGCGTGCGTGCGTGCGTGCGTGCGTGCGTGCGTGCGTGCGTGCGTGCGTGCGTTCGTTCTAGAACTAGAAGTTCGCGCGCGCGCGAACTTCTAGAGCTGTACAGACGTGTAGGTTTCCTGACCAGAATTTTCCTCACCACCAGGTGGTTTGTGTCGTCTGGCTTCGTTATTGTGCATTTAAATTAGCACTGGGATAACATATAATTGCAGCATCGAAGTTTACGTCATAACGTATATGTTCCTGTTGGAATATAGAGAATGCTAAAAGGCCGACGCACCGTTCGTCCCCCACTGACGGTGGGTATGTTGTCAGGTGTTTGAGGAGGACGCCGTCGCCTGGGAGGAGAAGCTGAACCGCGTGGACGCCACGTTCGACGTCTGGATCGTGGTGCAGCGCCGCTGGGTCTACCTGGAGGGCATCTTCTCCGGCAGCTCCGACATCAAGACGCTGCTGCCCGTTGAGACGTCCCGCTTCGGCAGCATCAGGTGCGCCTCCGCCGGCGGCCGACTGCCTCGGCGGGGTGGAGAGGGTGCGGTGTCTTGCCCGAGGAGATGGCATATTGTGTGGAGCCCCAGAACGATTTACTCTTTCAAATATTTGCCTTAAAGACGACACGTGCGCGAATAGGTACCAATGTTGCTGAGAAGGATGATACTCATCTCACATGGTGCTGACACTCAACTAGCATGGTGCTTTATAGCGTATATTCGCCAGCGCTAGTCTCAGATGGAACTCGAGTCCGTTGCTCTGACCGTATGTCGGTTGTGCCGTGCCTGCCTGACCCTGACTGCGTTCTCGGCAGCACCGAGTTCCTGACGCTGATGAAGAAGGTCTCCAAGTCGCCGATGGTGCTGGACGTGCTGAACATCCAGGGCGTGATGCGCTCGCTGGAGCGGCTGGCCGACCTGCTCGGGAAGATCCAGAAGGCGCTCGGAGAGTACCTGGAGAGGGAGCGGTCCAGCTTCCCTAGGTGAGACGCGATGGCAGCGGTCCAGCTTCCCTAGGTGACGGTCCAGCTTCCCTAGGTGACGGTCCAGCTTCCCTAGGTGACGGTCCAGCTTCCCTAGGTGACGGTCCAGCTTCCCTAGGTGACGGTCCAGCTTCCCTAGGTGAGACGCGATGGCCGGGCAGCGGTTGGAGAGGGATTGGCCAGGGAGGGGAGGGCAAGGACTGCCTGGTCAGGATGGTGGCCGACTTGTTGGAAGAGGGGCTGGTGACGCGGCTGTTCGTGACTAGCCAATGGGTGGGGGGTGGGGGGGGGGGGGGGGGGGGGTAGTACAATTCTTATAACAATGCTGCTCAGTTGTCAACTGCGGACGGTCCCGAATTTGCCACCGTTTGGGTTACGTATGGATCGTTTTCAACTCGAAAGTTTTCAGGCCCATCAATTTCGCTCTATTTAACTAACATCTCTCGTTCACAATGAGAGGGCACCTGTTGCGTGTTGTCTGATGAGCTGGTCACCGGCGACTAGTGACAGACACAGTGACACACACACACACAAACTGCGGCACGGAGGGGGTGACACACAAACTGCGGCACGGAGGAAGTGACTCTCTGTGTGGCGGCAGGTTCTACTTCGTCGGAGACGAGGACCTGCTGGAGATCATCGGCAACAGCAAGAACATCCCGCGCCTGCAGAAACACTTCAAGAAGATGTTCGCCGGCATCGCTGCCATCCTGCTGAACGAGGAGAACACGGAGATCCGCGGCGTGGCGTCCAAGGAGGGAGAGGAGGTAGGCGCTGACGGGCTGATGGTGGCCCGAGGGAGGTCAGCTGTCCTTGGGGATGGAGAGGAGGTAGGCGCTGACGGGCTGATGGTGGCCCCGGGAGGTCAGCTGTCTTTGGGGAGGGAGAGGAGGTAGGCGCTGACGGGCTGATGGTGGCCCCGTGGAGGTGCTGTCCTTGGGGAGGGACAGGACGTGTGAGAGCTGGCCGCGAGTGTGAGGTGTTTGTAGGGGAGGGGAGGGGAGGGAGTTGGTACTGGTGAGTGGTCGAGGATCAGGTGTGAGGCTCAGATAGTGGTGTGGTGTGAGGAACAGATAGTCCGATGGGGTATGGTTTCTTATCAAATGCTTTGATATTCACTGCAAACTAGTATTACGTTAGTTGAGCAAAATAATCAGTAAAAGTCTGGGACTGTACTGCACAGTTCACACTACAATTTCTCAGGAGCATTGCAATGGTTTTCTCCTTCACTTTGTAGTTGGTGCTACAAAGTGCTACACAGCCTGTGGCCGTGTGAGGCCACTCGAGAGCTGCGCTGGCGGGTACAGTAACTGCGGTGTAGGCTGCGGCGGACCCGGTGGTAGCCCTGTGAGGCAGCTGTGAGGCAGCTGTGAGGCACCTGTGAAGGGCGCCGTGTCGCGGTCCGCCATGTGCTGAGACTGCCCCCTTTCCCTGCCTCTCGCTCTCTCTTTCTCCACCGAGATTGTAAGTTGACGCGGCAGTGTCCGCTGTGTCCGCTGTCACCGCGCCCTATGTCCGCCAGCCTTAAAGCGGCGTTACTGCCACATACGCTGTGACTGCACTGTGTCCGCCAGACCAGCTTAACCCGGCATTGACTGGGGTCTCAGCCGAACACCATTGGCGGGGGGGGGGGGGGGCGTTAAACGCCCCCTGGTTATTTTCCGAACCAATGATCGCAGCCAGACGCGCAAGATGAAATTCGAAAGCTCTCAATGATATGAATCTAAAGCATGCTCAAACATTTCCAAGAGAGGTCAAATGTCAGTTCACGGTCAGGTCGAAGGTCAAAATCGACGTATTTTTTAGGGGCCATAATTTCCAGCAAAGGCTATCGATTACGACCATGATCTCCCAAAGTGCTGCCAAAGGCTGTCTTCCTGCTGAACTGAACGGAACTATTATACACATCCCGCATGGGCTAAAGTGAGATTGTTGGCATAGGTCAAGGTCAAGGTCAGGTCACAAAAAAAAATCACTATGCGCAAAATATCTACGAAAGTCATGCAACACATGTTTTATGGGTTGTTTGCCACGTATAATTCAATAGTGATAGTCATTGTACCAACTGAATTCATTTACGTGAAGTTGATGTCAAGTTCAGGTCAAGTTCAGGTCACTGAAGGTCAAAATTTGAAATTGATATAATACAAAAGAATTATTTTTTTATGGACCAGTTTTCTCAGGAATACAGTGCTGGCATTTATTTGTCTGTGTCTGGTCAATAAAAGCCCAAAAACGCAATTTCAAAATATGACGTCATGAGTTACCCATACTTTAGATGTCATAAGTCAGTCAAAAATGGAGATATCAGTTTGCAATTTGGGATGGTAGTTGCCTAGGTATGGTTCTATGACATAGCTTCCTTTTTTTACTATTTTAGAAAATTTTGATTTCGTGATAATCCCTGTTGACTAACCCCCTAACCCCCCCCCCCCCCTAACAAAAAAAAAACGTTTTGAGTTTTTCGGGGTCAAAAACTAAAATTGTTTTTAAAAAAAAATCCGAGATAACCAGTTTGTAGCCCTTGCAATTTGCTATCTTTTGGCGTTTTTCGATTGCATTTTGCTTCAAATGTGGCATTTGTACGACCTGGCAAAGTTTAGCTGATTTTGGTGTAAAAATCGTGTGTAGTGACGTCACTAAATTCGCTATAACTCGAGAGAGAGAGAAAAAATCGACGAAATGTCTTCATTTTTGCATACAAGACTCAACAATGATTTTTAAGAAGGTACCCGAATTTTCACGTTGATAGCGCTATAAGTTTTCCAGCTATTGCGAAAATTAATCAGGGGGGGTTGGGCGTTAAACGCCCCCACCCCAGTCAATGGCGGGTTAAAGCGGCGTCACTGCCACGCTCGCTGTGCTGCACTGTGTCCGCCAGCCCAGCTTAAGCGGCGTTACTGTCACGCTCGCTGTGGCTGCAGGCCCCGCCCGGCCCGCGCTATGTCGCTTGGCTTACCGGCTACTCGCGCACCAGCTGCTCCCAATCCACGCCAACGGCCAGGGTTTGAATATTATTATTTACACACATCTATATATATTATTACACACATCTCCCACCTCCTGGTATGACCGTAATATCATCACTGCGGTCCACCCACTACCCCTGTCTGAGACCCGCTTGTCCCGATTATCATCCTCCCCTTCATCGCTTCCCTGTCCGTTGCTTCTTCTAGAGAGTAGAAGAGTAGAGTAGAAGATCGGGACTTTACAAGGCTTAGAGCCTGACAAACTGTCCCGCTCTTGCCGAGCTCTGATCATATGATTAACTTGCGCACTCTCCGTCGGAGAGGTCCCCGATAAATGTCACTTGGTGGCCTCGGTGTCTGTCCGCCGGAAGCCAGCGGATGTCACAGGTTTTGTAGCGGTACGGCGTACTGGAAGTCCGCCCAGTGGTCGTCCAACCTGTTCTTGAACTGGTTCACCGACTCCGGCGCTGACGACTGGCTCCGGCAGGCTGTTCCTGTCGTCTACTACTCGGACGCTGAACACACTTCTTCTGACTCTCGACACTACCCTAGGCTTGTCTAGTTTCCAAGGGTGTCGTCCATCCCTTTTCCCTAGAACAGTTCAGCTCGCTGCACGCCGGTCCCTGCGTCCCTGCGTCCCTGCGTCCCTGAGACCACTGTGTGTCTGCTGCTTTGATCGGGCGGCGGCCGCGTGCTTCATTGCGGGGCACGCACAGCCCCTGTCTGTGCTCCATGTGTTACAGCGCCCGGCAGGCGCTCCTGCCACTGCACTAGGCTGGGATGTATGTAGCCAGCTTGAGCTGCAGCTGAGCAGTGCTGCATCTAAGTCATGGTGCTGCTCATTCACTTTCATCTACCTGTCATTCACCGTGATGTACATGTCATTCACCGTCATGTACCTGTCATTCACTGTCATGTACCTGTCATTCACCGTGATGTACATGCCATTCACCGTCATGTACCTGTCATTTACTGTCATGTACCTGTCATTCACTGTCATGTACCTGTCATTCACCGTGATGTGCATGTCATTCACCGTCATGTACCTGTCATTTACTGTCATGTACCTGTCATTCACTGTCATTCACCGTCATGTACCTGTCATTCACTGTCATTCACCGTCATGTACCTGTCATTCACCGTCATGCACCTGTCATTCACCGTCATGTACCTGTCATTCACCGTCATGTACCTGTCATTCACTGTCATTGTTGTGCAGCTGTGAGACCCGCTTGTAAATTAGTATCCGAAGACTGGTTCTTTTCTTTGCACTGGACGTTGGACGTTGTATACCACACTGGGGGAGTTACGGGCACAACGTGCATTGTTTACGCCTGCTGTATCTGTTAAATACACCGATTGCCTGTCATAGCGGGTGCCTGAGAAGCTGAACAGCGTATCAGCTGGAGTTGTCTGCCTTAAGCACGTCAGACATCCATCCAGTGACATCCTTGACGACCCCTCCCTCTGGCATGACGCCCCCTCCTCTGATCTTACTGCCCTCCCCTGATCTGATGCCCCCTGACCTGACTGTCCTCCCTCTGACCTGACTGCACTCCCCTGGTCTAACACTCTTTGACCTGTCACCCCTTCCCTATTTAGCAGCCCCTCCCCAGATCTAACGCCCCCTGACCTGACGCCCCCTAACCTGACGACACCTCCCCTGACCTGACGCCCCCTGACCTGACGCCCCCTCACATACTTAGCGACTCCTCCCCTGACCTGACGCTCCTGATCTGACGCCCCTGACCTGACGCCCCTCCCTCCGGCAGCTGATCTTCGAGAAGGCGATCGTGATCGCGGAGCACCCGAAGATCAACGAGTGGCTGAGCGCTGTGGAGCGTCACATGATGTCGACGCTGGCGGCCGGCCTGGGGCGCGCCATCGCCGGCCTGCGGGCCTGGATGGCAGACAAAGGCCCGACCGGCGCCTTCATGGAGTGGTGCGACCAGTACCAGGTACGGCACGGCGGCACGGCGGCACGGCGGCACGGCGGCACGGCGGAGCCGAGGGCAGCTGCTCGAAGGCAATGCTAGTTCAATTTTGGCTTCGACCGTCGTGTGGGGTGGTTCATACTGGCGAATAATATGTTGCAGCATGTGTGTGAGAGGCGTTTGCCGACTTACACAAATGTTCGTGTGCGTGTCTGGCGTCTGCACTCTGTGGCAGCTGTGCTGACCTGTGTGTCTACAGGCGCAGCTGGTGGTGCTGGCGGTGCCTGCACTCTGTGGCAGCTGTGCTGACCTGTGTGTCTACAGGCGCAGCTGGTGGTGCTGGCGGTGCCTGCACTCTGTGGCAGCTGTGCTGACCTGTGTGTCTACAGGCGCAGCTGGTGGTGCTGGCGGTGCCTGCACTCTGTGGCAGCTGTGCTGACCTGTGTGTCTACAGGCGCAGCTGGTGGTGCTGGTGGTGCCTGCACTCTGTGGCAGCTGTGCTGACCTGTGTGTCTACAGGCGCAGCTGGTGGTGCTGGTGGTGCCTGCACTCTGTGGCAACTGTGCTGACCTGTGTGTCTACAGGCGCAGCTGGTGGTGCTGGCGGTGCCTGCACTCTGTGGCAGCTGTGCTGACCTGTGTGTCTACAGGCGCAGCTGGTGGTGCTGGTGGTGCCTGCACTCTGTGGCAGCTGTGCTGACCTGTGTGTCTACAGGCGCAGCTGGTGGTGCTGGCGGTGCCTGCACTCTGTGGCAGCTGTGCTGACCTGTGTGTCTACAGGCGCAGCTGGTGGTGCTGGCGGTGCCTGCACTCTGTGGCAGCTGTGCTGACCTGTGTGTCTACAGGCGCAGCTGGTGGTGCTGGCGGTGCCTGCACTCTGTGGCAGCTGTGCTGACCTGTGTGTCTACAGGCGCAGCTGGTGGTGCTGGCGGTGCCTGCACTCTGTGGCAGCTGTGCTGACCTGTGTGTCTACAGGCGCAGCTGGTGGTGCTGGCGGTGCCTGCACTCTGTGGCAGCTGTGCTGACCTGTGTGTCTACAGGCGCAGCTGGTGGTGCTGGCGGTGCCTGCACTCTGTGGCAGCTGTGCTGACCTGTGTGTCTACAGGCGCAGCTGGTGGTGCTGGCGGTGCCTGCACTCTGTGGCAGCTGTGCTGACCTGTGTGTCTGTGTGTCTACAGGCGCAGCTAGTGGTGCTGGCGGTGCAGGTCTGGTGGACCGAGGAGCTGGAGGCGGCGCTCGGCAGCGGCTCACCGGACACGGCGCTGCCGGCCGTCCTGCAGCGTGTAGAGGATATGCTGGCCATGCTGGCCGACTCGGTTCTCCAGGACCAGCCGCTACTCCGCCGGGTCAAGCTCGAACACCTCATCAACGAGTTCGTCCACAAGCGGACGGTGACGCGCGCGCTGGTCAAGAGCAAGGTGGGTGGCAGGTGGTGATGGTGCCGTACTGTTGTGATCAGTGGCGGCGGATCGTATTTTTGGATGGGGGGAGCAAAGAAACCCAAGGGTGGGCCTCCGCCAAAGGGCCCCCCTCCCCAACAAAACAAAACAAAATGCCGCGAAATGGTATCTCCTGGGATTTAGGCCACTATATTTTTTCAGGGCCCCTAAATGGTCGCAAAAAAAACGTCGGACAGGCCCATGTTGAAGTTTCAGGCCTTCCAAGGGCCCTTCAGGCCTACCGACGGTCCCCCTCAGGCCGACTGCGGGCCTTCTGTCGGCCTTAGATGGCCCCATAGGCTGGCTGGGGGCACATCGGGCCCTGGGTCATTGTTTTGGTTAGAAATAAAAAAAATCGAACCAACTTCTTGGAGGGGCCCTCTTACAAATTTATGGGGGGCAAAATCATGTTGCCCCCCAACTTCTTGAGTTTGGGGGGGGGGGGGGCAGCTGCCCCCCCCCCCTTCCTTATCCGCTGCCACTGGTTGTGATGCCAGTCGGAGGAGATAAATATATCTGAATCTCTGTGCTTAACCTTCGCCCTACGGGGACCTTTTCTCACCTTCGCCCGACGGGGTTCCTAAAAAAAGGTAAAAAGTCACATACCCGGTCAACTTCCAAACCAAGCAACATAGAGCAATGCGGTAAGAACCAGCATGTTGCCTGTCATGAGAGGAATCTAACAGTATGCGATGTTTATGTTGCAGGTCAACGGGTGACCTTCCAGGTCAAGTGAATGACCTAAGATCGACCACGTCCAAAAATGGCGATTGTACAGGGCGCTTAGTATAACTTCCGAACGAGAGAGATGGAGAGACCGTAAAAAGTAGCGTGATGCCTGTCATAAGGAAAATCCAAAGGCATCCCATTGTGAGCATCTAGGTCAACTGGTGACCTTTGGGGTCAGGTCAATGACCCTTTGGGTTCGGACATGACCTTGACGAAAAGGTCACGATCTAAAAGTCGTATACCCTTAAAATTGTTTTAGGATACGTATAATTATTGTAAACTCGGCTACTGAAAATTTCAGCAAGATGCGCCGCATGTGTAAAAAATTATTCAATACAAACCTTGGGGGTGGTCGTTTTAGGACCCCTCCCCCCCCCCCCCCCCGTAGGGCGAGGATTGATACGTACAATTGTTGTACACTCAGCTACTGAAAATTTGAGCAAGAATATGCACCGCATGTGTGAAAATTTATTCAATAAAAACCTCAGGGGGTCGTTTTAGGACCCCCCCCCCCCCCCCCCCCCCCCCCCCCTAGGGCGAGAGTTAAAGTAACGGCAGATACTTTAACCCTATTCCCTGCGGGGGCAGATTCTGCCCCCCCCCCCCCCCCGTGGTTTTTCATTTGCCGCTTCTAAACCGTTAGACCTAGCGTCTTGAAACTGTGTGACTTTTCCCAACTTCGAATGGCGCGTGTTGTGTAAAAAAAAATGTGAGATAAAAAAATCTGGCCAGCAGAGGCGGTAGCAGGCTCCTGTTTTGGGGAGGTGTTACGAATGCGGTTCTGCCACGCATACTTCCTTCGTAGTTTGCGGCAGTGTTCGCCACGGGCCCCACCAACCCCCAGCCCGGCCCGGCCCAGGCCCATGAACACCAAGCCCAGGCCCGGACCAGGCCCGGTCAAATTCATAATATTGAGGCCCAGGCCCGGTCCGGCCCGCTCAGATTAAGCATATAATTATTTTCGCAAAATTTGCAATCATTATCCTAGCATATTTACTTGTATACTATAAATGTGAAACAATGAACCAACTATGCTAACAAAAAAAAAACACAGCCACAGCAACAGTGTTTTGCTGTGTAATTGAACTGCTGGTTACAATATTCTTAAGCTGACCTGATCTTGCGTGCATTACTTCAACATTCTCAGCCCAGTCCCGTCCAGAGCCCGGTGATTTCCTTAAAGTTGAGGCCCGGCCCATGGCCCATAGGGCCAGCCTGGCCCGTGGCGAACTCTGGTTTGGGGTGCAATAAATGCGTCAGAAACATTTGCAATGCAATATGCATTATACATACTGGGATTGTACATGGTTGTTGGCAGAGGCGCACTCAGGTACAAACAAATGGGAGGCGGTACCCTCCCTCAAACTAGGTCCAACTTCAAAGTAGTAAGATGATGAAAGCGTTACCCGCATTGCCCCCCCCCCCCCCCCACGTTGTTTTCCTGGATCCGCCTATGTGCAATATATTAAATTTAACAAATTACACCAAATAATGACCACATGTGACGTTCATGTCGTCCCAAACAATCATGAGCAGCACACATTTTTTTTTTGTATCAGAAAATCCCCTCCCCCTCCCCCATTGTACATCCCCTGAATACGCCTTTGATTTGTTATTTTGGTATTTATCTTTTGATATATTGAAGACCAGTACAGTTGAAGCTCAAAAACGTTTAGGGCATGGCAATCGGTGAAACCACATGGCCGCAATGGCCTTTAAAAAAAAAAACACACCCAAAAGTTTAGTATTTGTTGCCCCTGGCCCCCCATTTTTAACAAAAAAATATATTTCGGGCCCCTACAAGAAAGATCTTGTCATGACGAATCGAATGGCATTTTCCCCATTCAAATCGACCGAGCGGTTCTCAAAATATCTGGGGGGAGGCAGAATCTGCCCCCCCCCCCCCCCCAGGTTAACGTAATTTTGGCCACCCGCAGGGAATAGGGTTAAGGCTATATGAATTGATGTGGCCCATCTGGTTTGCACATATGCGAATACTAGCCTTTCTCATTGTCAACAACCAGATGTGCAAACAACTTTCTCATCGTGATAAATCGTTTTTCATTGTCATGACAGGCCTTCATTTGACCCACGGAAATGACACAGCTGTTGTCGCTCGACCTCGACCACTAACTCGACTTGCTCATCACCACGGTAAAAAAGAAAACACACGAAAAGAAAACTCCCTCGCTGACTCCCACCCCTCCGTGGACAGGTGGACTCGCCCAAGTCGTTCCCTCCCTCGCTGACTCCCACCCCTCCGTGGACAGGTGGACTCGCCCAAGTCGTTCGCCTCCCTCGCTGACTCTGACCCCTCCGTGGACAGGTGGACTCGCCCAAGTCGTTCGACTGGCTGCGCTGCATGCGCTGCTACTGGGACGGCAAGCAGCCGGACCCGCTGCGCCAGCTGAGCATCCACATGGCCAACGCGCGCTTCCAGTACGGCTTCGAGTACCTGGGCGTGCAGGAGCGGCTGGTGCAGACGCCGCTCACCGACCGATGCTACCTGACCATGGCGCAGGCCCTCGAGGCCAAGCTGGGAGGCTCGCCGTTCGGCCCGGCCGGCACCGGAAAAACAGAGTCGGTCAAGGCGCTCGGAAACCAGCTCGGAAAGTTCGTGCTCGTGTTCAACTGCGACGAGAACTTCGACGTGCAGGCGATGGGGCGAATTCTGCTCGGTCTTTGTCAGGTATGTGGCCAGGGGCGGGGTTAGCGTTTGTGGGACATTGTGCCTGCCGGCTCCCGGGTGCGCGAGCAGGGTATATTTGGTTGAACGATTTTGTAGCAGTATGATAATTGTGGATCAATGTATCGCTTGTTCCGGTCTGGTTCATTAGATAACATCCAGACGATGCTTGACCAGCTCAACATCTATGGATGACGATATGCCACTGTGGAATGAACAGACGTGAGACACGCTTTGCCAGACTCTGAACAGAGGTGAGACACGCTTTGCCAGACTCTGAACAGACGTGAGACACGCTTTGCCAGACTCTGAACAGAGGTGACCACACGCTTTTCCAGACTCTGAACAGACATGACCGCACGCTTTGCCAGACTCTGAACAGACGTGATCACACGCTTTGCCAGACTCTGAACAGACGTGAGACATGCTTTGCCAGACTCTGAACAGGCGTGACTACACGCTTTGCCAGACTCTGAACAGAGGTGACCACACGCTTTGCCAGACTCTGAACAGACGTGAGACACGCTTTGCCAGACTCAACAGACGTGAGACACGCTTTGCCAGACTCTGAACAGACGTGATCACACGCTTTGCCAGACTCTGAACAGAGGTGACCACACGCTTTTCCAGACTCTGAACAGACATGACCACACGCTTTGCCAGACTCTGAACAGACGTGATCACACGCTTTGCCAGACTCTGAACAGACGTGAGACATGCTTTGCCAGACTCTGAACAGACGTGACTACACGCTTTGCCAGACTCTGAACAGAGGTGACCACACGCTTTGCCAGATTCTGAACAGACGTGAGACACGCTTTGCCAGACTCAACAGACGTGAGACACGCTTTGCCAGACTCTGAACAGACGTGATCACACGCTTTGCCAGACTCTGAACAGAGGTGACCACACGCTTTTCCAGACTATGAACAGACATGACCACACGCTTTGCCAGACTCTGAACAGACGTGATCACACGCTTTGCCAGACTCTGAACAGACGTGAGACATGCTTTGCCAGACTCTGAACAGACGTGACTACACGCTTTGTCAGACTCTGAACAGAGGTGACCACACGCTTTGCCAGACTCTGAACAGACGTGAGACACGCTTTGCCAGACTCTGAACAGACGTGAGACACGCTTTGCCAGACTGAACAGACGTGACTACACGCTTTGCCAGACTCTGAACAGACGTGACTACACGCTTTGTCAGACTCTGAACAGACGTGACCACACGCTTTGCCAGACTCTGAACAGACGTGACTACACGCTTTGTCAGACTCTGAACAGACGTGAGACACGCTTTGCCAGACTCTGAACAGACGTGACCGCACGCTTTGCCAGAATCTGAACAGACGTGACCACACGCTTTGCCAGACTCTGAACAGACGTGACCACACGCTTTGCCAGACTCTGAACAGACGTGACTACACGCTTTGCCAGACTCTGAACAGACGTGAGACACGCTTTGCCAGACTCTGAACAGACGTGAGACACGCTTTGCCAGACTCTGAACCGACGTGACCACACGCTTTGAGAGACTGAACAGACGTGACTACACGCTTTGCTAGACTCTGAACAGACGTGAGACACGCTTTGCCAGACTATGAACAGACGTGAGACACGCTTTGCCAGACTCTGAACAGACGTGACCACACGCTTTGTCAGACTCTGAACAGACATGACCACACGCTTTGCCAGACTCTGAACAGACTTGATCACACGCTTTGCCAGACTCTGAACAGAGGTGAGACACGCTTTGTCAGACTCAACAGACGTGAGACACGCTTTGCCAGACTCAGAAACAGACGTGATCACACGCTTTGCCAGACTCTGAACAGAGGTGACCACACGCTTTTCCAGACTCTGAACAGACATGACCACACGCTTTGCCAGACTCTGAACAGACTTGATCACACGCTTTGCCAGACTCTGAACAGACGTGAGACATGCTTTGCCAGACTCTGAACAGACGTGACTACACGGTTTGCCAGACTCTGAACAGAGGTGACTTCACGCTTTGCCAGACTCTGAACAGAGGTGACCACACGCTTTGCCAGACTCTGAACAGAGGTGACCACACGCTTTGCCAGACTCTGAACAGACGTGAGACACGCTTTGCCAGACTCTGAACAGACGTGAGACACGCTTTGCCAGACTCTGAACAGACGTGACTACACGCTTTGCCAGACTCTGAACAGACGTGACTACACGCTTTGTCAGACTCTGAACAGACGTGACCACACGCTTTGCCAGACTCTGAACAGACGTGACTACACGCTTTGTCAGACTCTGAACAGACGTGAGACACGCTTTGCCAGACTCTGAACAGACGTGACCGCACGCTTTGCCAGAATCTGAACAGACGTGACCACACGCTTTGCCAGACTCTGAACAGACGTGATACACGCTTTGCCAGACTCTGAACAGACGTGAAACACGCTTTGCCAGACTCTGAACAGACGTGACCACACGCTTTGAGAGACTGAACAGACGTGACAACACGCTTTGCTAGACTCTGAACAGACGTGAGACACGCTTTGCCAGATTCTGAACAGACGTGAGACACGCTTTGCCAGACTCTGAACAGACGTGACCACACGCTTTGAGAGACTCCTAACAGACGTGACTACACGCTTTGCCAGACTCTGAACAGACGTGACTACAAGCTTTGCCAGACTCTGAACAGACGTGAGACACGCTTTGCCAGACTCTGAACAGACGTGACTACACGCTTTGCCAGACTATGAACAGACGTGAGCCACGCTTTGCCAGACTCTGAACAGACGTGAGACATGCTTTGCCAGACTCTGAACAGACGTGATCACACGCTTTGCCAGACTCTGAACAGACGTGACCGCACGCTTTGAGAGACTCCTAACAGACGTGACCACACGCTTTGCCAGACTCTGATCAGACGTGAGACACGCTTTGCCAGACTCTGAACAGACGTGATCACACGCTTTGCCAGACTCTGAACAGACGTGACCACACGCTTTGAGAGACTCCTAACAGACGTGACCACACGCTTTGCCAGACTCTGATCAGACGTGAGACACGCTTTGCCAGACTCTGAACAGACGTGATCACACGCTTTGCCAGACTCTGAACAGACGTGACCACACGCTTTGAGAGACTCCTAACAGACGTGACCACACGCTTTGCCAGACTCTGATCAGACGTGAGACACGCTTTGCCAGACTCTGAACAGACGTGATCACACGCTTTGCCAGACTCTGAACAGACGTGACCACACGCTTTGCCAGACTCTGAACAGACGTGACCACACGCTTTGCCAGACTCTGAACAGACGTGAGACACGCTTTGCCAGACTCTGAACAGACGTGAGACACGCTTTGCCAGACTCTGAACAGACGTGAGACACGCTTTGCCAGACTGAACAGACGTGACTACACGCTTTGCCAGACTCTGAACAGACGTGACTACACGCTTTGCCAGACTCTGAACAGACGTGACCACACGCTTTGCCAGACTATGAACAGACATGACCACACGCTTTGCCAGGCTCTGAACAGACGTGACCACACGCTTTGTCAGACTCTGAACAGAGGTGACCACACGCTTTGCCAGACTCTGAACATACGTGAGACATGCTTTGCCAGACTCTGAACAGACGTGAGACACGCTTTGCCAGACTCTGAACAGAGGTGACGACACGCTTTGCCAGACTCTGAACAGACGTGAGACATGTTTTGCCAGACTCTGAACAGACGTGAGACACGCTTTGCCAGACTCTGAACAGACGTGAGACACGCTTTGTCAGACTCTGAACAGAGGTGACCACACGCTTTGCCAGACTCTGAACAGACGTGATCACACGCTTTGCCAGACTCTGAACAGAGGTGACCACACGCTTTGCCAGACTCTGAACAGACGTGAGACACGCTTTGCCAGACTCTGAACAGACGTGAGACACGCTTTGCCAGACTCTGAACAGACGTGAGACACGCTTTGCCAGACTCTGAACAGACGTGAGACACGCTTTGGCAGACTCTGAACAGACGTGAGACACGCTTTGCCAGACTCTGAACAGACGTGACCACACGCTTTGGGAGACTCCTAACAGACGTGACTACACGCTTTGCCAGACTCTGAACAGACGTGACCACACGCTTTGCCAGACTCTGAACAGACGTGACCACACGCTTTGTCAGACTCTGAACAGACGTGACCACACGCTTTGCCAGACTCTGAACAGACGTGAGACACGCTTTGCCAGACTCTGAACAGACGTGACCGCACGCTTTGTCAGACTCTGAACAGACGTGACCACACGCTTTGCCAGACTCTGAACAGACGTGAGACACGCTTTGCCAGACTCTGAACAGACGTGACCGCACGCTTTGTCAGACTCTGAACAGACGTGACCACACGCTTTGCCAGACTGAACAGACGTGAGACACGCTTTGCCAGACTCTGAACAGACGTGACCACACGCTTTGCCAGACTCTGAACAGACGTGAGACACGCTTTGCCAGACTGAACAGAGGTGACCACACGCTTTGCCAGACTCCGAACAGACGTGAGACACGCTTTGCCAGACTCTGAACAGACGTGAGACACGCTTTGTCAGACTCTGAACAGACGTGAAACACGCTTTGCCAGACTCTGAACAGACGTGAGACACGCTTTACCAGACTCTGAACAGACGTGACACGCTTTGCCAGACTCTGAACAGACGTGACCACACGCTTTGTCAGACTCTGAACAGACGTGATACACGCTTTGCCAGACTCTGAACAGACGTGACCACACGCTTTGCCAGACTCTGAACAGACGTGATCACACGCTTTGCCAGACTCTGAACAGACGTGACCACACGCTTTGTCAGACTCTGAACAGACGTGACCACACGCTTTGCCAGACTCTGAACAGACGTGACCACACGCTTTGTCAGACTCTGAACAGACGTGACCACACGCTTTGCCAGACTGAACAGACGTGAGACACGCTTTGCCAGACTCTGAACAGACGTGACCACACGCTTTGTCAGACTCTGAACAGACGTGACCACACGCTTTGCCAGACTCTGAACAGACGTGAGACACGCTTTGCCAGACTCTGAACAGACGTGAGACACGCTTTGTCAGACTCTGAACAGACGTGACCACACGCTTTGCCAGACTCTGAACAGACGTGACTACACGCTTTGCCAGACTCTGAACAGACGTGACCACACGCTTTGAGAGACTCCTAACAGAGGTGAGACACGCTTTGCCAGACTCTGAACAGAGGTGACCACACGCTTTGCCAGACTCTGAACAGACGTGATCACACGCTTTGCCAGACTCTGAACAGACGTGACCACACGCTTTGCCAGACTCTGAACAGACATGACTACACGCTTTGTCAGACTCTGAACAGACGTGAGACACTCTTTGCCAGACTCTGAACAGACGTGAGACACGCTTTGCCAGACTCTGAACAGACGTGACCACACGCTTTGCCAGACTCTGAACAGACGTGACCACACGCTTTGCCAGACTCTTTTCGCTCCGACTGGCTTGTCCTCACTATATAACCCGGCGTCTTCTGCGGCCAGGTGGGCGCGTGGGGCTGCTTCGACGAGTTCAACCGGCTGGAAGAGCGCATGCTCTCCGCGGTGTCACAGCAGATCCAGACCATCCAGGAGGCGCTCAAGGCGCAGGAGGAGTCCAAGGACAAGGGTACGAGCTGCAGCGGGCCAGTTGGTTTTTAGTTGGTGTTAGTCTCGGCTTCCGTTAGCTTAGACCAAAATTTAATAGATAGAGTATTAGAACATAACGGACATCGGACCATAGCGGTGTGAGAAATGTGCGCCCTTCGTTGTTGTTATTTGACGTTCGCTCGAATCAGTAGGGACCCAATGACCCATTACGATATTTAGTGTCAGTTTGTATCTAATCCAGAAGCTGTGCGGTACAGCTTACTACAAATCTTCGCCAGACCTTTCTGTCTTACCTGCCCTGCCGGCAACGGGTCTGTATTTTCTAGTTGTGTGCGCCGATCTCCCAGCCATGTGACTGACCCGTCTCCGCACCCTCCCTGACCCCGCAGCGGTGCAGTCGATCTCCCAGCCATCTGACTGACCCGTCTCCGCCCCCCCCCCCCCTCTCTGACCCCGCAGCGGTGCAGTCGATCTCCCAGCCATGTGACTCCGCCCCCTCCCTGACCCCGCAGCGGTGCAGTCGATCTCCCAGCCATGTGACTGACCCGTCTCCGCCCCCTCCCTGACCCCGCAGCGGTGCAGTCGATCTCCCAGCCATGTGACTCCGCCCCCTCCCTGACCCCGCAGCGGTGCAGTCGATCTCCCAGCCATGTGACTGACCCGTCTCCGCCCCCTCCCTGACCCCGCAGCGGTGCAGTCGATCTCCCAGCCATGTGACTGACCCGTCTCCGCCCCCTCCCTGACCCCGCAGCGGTGCAGTCGATCTCCCAGCCATGTGACTGACCCGTCTCCGCCCCCTCCCTGACCCCGCAGCGGTGCAGTCGATCTCCCAGCCATGTGACTCCGCCCCCTCCCTGACCCCGCAGCGGTGCAGTCGATCTCCCAGCCATGTGACTGACCCGTCTCCGCCCCCTCTCTGACCCCGCAGCGGTGCAGTCGATCGAGCTGGTCGGCCGGCAGACCACGGTGAACCCGCAGATCGCCATCTTCATCACGATGAACCCCGGCTACGCGGGCCGCTCCAACCTGCCCGACAACCTGAAGAAGCTGTTCCGCTCGCTGGCCATGACGCGGCCCGACATGCAGCTGATCGCCGAGGTGACGCTCTTCTCGCAGGGGTACCGCACCGCCGAGCGACTCGCCAACAAGATCGTGCCCTTCTTCAGGTGGGCACGGGACGCGGGGTGGCCGTGGACGGCCAGGTTGGTTGTGAGTTAGGAGTTGGCCAATAAGGGTGTGTCGGAGTTGCTCTAGGGTCGTGGGAGCGATGGGTTGAGAAGGGTGGAGGAGTTCATTATTACTTATGCGAAATTTGGTTAAGTTTTATTCTAGGTTATGACAAGTAATTTTTCGCCGACACAGTGCTTACCAGTCATTTATCAAGCTCTGGCCATGTGTTTTGCCTGTCGCGATGGCCGATTGTGACATTTGTCCGTGTTGACGTCTGGCATGACCAATGAAAGGATGACATCGTCATGTGACCTTAACAGTTGCGTTTCCTCCAAGCCGAAATGTTCCATCGATAATTACACATCACTGTCTGCTGCCAAACTCTGTTCTCAGGCTGTGTGACGAGCAGCTGTCTCGGCAGAAGCACTACGACTTCAGTCTGCGTGCGCTCAAGTCTGTGCTGGGCAGCGCCGGCACGGTCAAGCGAGAGCGCATCACCTTCATCAAGAAGAACCTGGCGGCGGCCAACCAGCCGGTGGACGAGGCCAACATCGCCGAGAACCTGCCCGAACAGGAGGTCAGTGGCGGCAGGGGAGGAGGGAGAGGGGACGAGAGAACAGGGAGGAGGGCGAGAGGACAGGGAGAGGGGACGAGGGGAGGGCGAGAGAACAGGGAGAGGAGGGCGAGAGAACAGGGAGAGGGGACGAGAGAACAGGGAGAGGGGACGAGAGAACAGGGAGAGGGGACGAGAGAACAGGGAGAGGGGACGAGGGGAGGGCGAGAGAACAGGGAGATGGGACGGGGGAGGGCGAGAGAACAGGGAGATGGGACGAGAGAACAGGGAGATGGGACGAGAGAACAGGGAGATGGGACGAAAGAACAGGGAGAGGGGATGAGGGGAGGGCGAGAGAACAGGGAGAGGGGACGAGAGAACAGGGAGAACAGGGAGAGGGGACGAGGGGAGGACGAGAGAACAGGGAGAGGGGACGGGGGGGGGGGGCGAGAGAACAGGGATAGGGGACGAGGGGAGGGCGAGAGAACAGGGAGAGGGGACGAGAGGGCAGGGAGAGTGGACGAAAGGAGGGCGAGAGAACAGGGAGAGGGGACGAGAGGAGGGCGAGAGAACAGGGAGAGGGGACGAGGGGAGGGTGAGAGAACAGGGAGAGGGGACGAGGGGAGGGCGAGAGAACAGGGAGAGGGGACGAGATGAGGGCGAGAGAACAGGGAGAGGAGGGCGAGAGCACAGGGAGAGGGGACGAGAGAACAGGGAGAGGGGACGAGGGGAGGGCGAGAGAACAGGGAGAGGAGGGCGAGAGAACAGGGAGAGGGGACGAGAGAACAGGGAGAGGGGACGAGGGGAGGGCGAGAGAACAGGGAGAGGGGACGAGAGGAGGGCGAGAGAACAGGGAGAGGAGGGCGAGGGGAGGGCGAGAGAACAGGGAGAGCGGACGAGATAACAGGGAGAAGGGACGAGATAACAGGGAGAGGGGGCGAGAGAACAGGGAGAGGGGACGAGGGGAGGGCGAGAGAACAGGGAGAGGGGACGAGGGGAGGGCGAGAGAACAGGGAGAGGGGACGAGAGAACAGGGAGAGGGGACGAGAGGAGGGTGAGAGAACAGGGAGAGGGGACGAGAGGGAGGGCGAGAGAACAGGGAGAGGGGGCGAGAGAACAGGGAGAGGGGACGAGGGGAGGGCGAGAGAACAGGGAGAGGGGACGAGAGGAGGGCGAGATAACAGGGAGAGGGGACGAGAGAACAGGGAGAGGGGACGAGAGGAGGGCGAGAGAACAGGGAGAGGGGACGAGAGAACAGGGCGAGGGGACGAGAGGAGGGTGAGAGAACAGGGAGAGGGAACGAGGGGAGGGTGAGAGAACATGGAGAGGGAACGAGAGGAGGGCGAGAGGAGGGCGAGAGAACAGGGAGAGGGGACGAGGGGAGGGCGAGAGAACAGGGAGAGGGGACGAGGGGAGGGCGAGAGAACAGGAATAGGGGACGAGAGGAGGGAGAGGGGAGGGCGAGAGAACAGGGAGAGGGGGACGAGAGAACAGGGAGAGGGGACGAGAGGAGGGTGAGATAACAGGGAGCGGAGGGCGAGAGAACAGGGAGAGGGGACGAGGAGAGGGCGAGCGAACAGGGAGAGGGGACGATAGGTGGGCGAGAGAACAGGGAGAGGAGACGAGGGGAGGGCGAGAGAACAGGGAGAGGGACGAGGGAGGGCGAGAGAACAGGGAGAGGGGACGAGGGGAGGGCGAGCGAACAGGGAGAGGGGACGAGGGGAGGGCGAGAGAACAAGGGGAGGGCGAGAGAACGAGGGGAGGGCGAGAGAACAGGGAGAGGGGACGAGGGGAGGGCGAGAGAACAGGGAGAGGGGACGCGGGGAGGGCGAGAGAACAGGGATAGGGGACGAGAGGAGGGCGAGAGTAGGGAGAGGGGACGAGATAACAGGGAGAGGGGACGAGAGAACAGGGAGAGGGGACGAGAACAGGGAGAGGGGACGAGAGAACAGGGAGAGGGGACGAGAGAACAGGGAGAGGGGACGAGGGGAGGGCGAGAGAACAGGGAGAGGGGACGAGAGGAGGGCGATGGGACGAGGGGAGGGCGAGGGGACGAGGGGAGGGCGAGAGCACAGGGAGAGGGGACGAGGGGAGGGCGAGAGAACAGGGAGAGGGGACGAGGGGAGGGCGAGAGAACAGGGAGAGGGGACGAGGGGAGGACGAGAGAACAGGGAGAGGAGACGAGAGTACAGGGAGAGTGGACGAAAGGAGGGCGAGAGAACAGGGAGAGGGGACGAGATGAGGGCGAGAGAACAGGGAGAGGAGGGCGAGAGCACAGGGAGAGGGGACGAGAGAACAGGGAGAGGGGACGAGAGGAGGGCGAGAGAACAGGGAGAGGGGACGAGAGGAGGGCGAGAGAACAGGGAGAGGGGACGAGGGAAGGGCGAGAGAACAGGGAGAGGGAACGAGAGAACAGGGAGAGGGAACGAGATAACAGGGAGAGGAGACGAGAGGAGGGTGAGAGAACAGGGAGAGGGGACGAGGGGAGGGCGAGAGAACAGGGAGAGGGGACGAGAGGAGGGCGAGAGAACAGGGAGAGGGGAGGGCGAGAGAACAGGGAGAGGGGACGAGAGAACAGGGAGAGGGAACGAGAGGAGGGCGAGAGAACAGGGAGAGGGGACGAGGGGAGGGCGAGAGAACAGGGAGAGGGGACGAGGGGAGGGCGAGAGAACAGGAATAGGGGACGAGAGGAGGGCGAGAGAACAGGGAGAGGGGAGGGCGAGAGAACAGGGATAGGGGACGAGAGAACAGGGAGAGGGGACGAGAGGAGGGTGAGATAACAGGGAGAGGAGGGCGAGAGAACAGGGAGAGGACGAGGGGAGGGCGAGAGAACAGGGAGAGGGGACGAGGGGAGGGCGAGAGAACAGGGAGAGGGGACGAGGGGAGGGCGAGAGAACAGGGAGAGGGGACGAGGGGAATGCGAGAGAACAGGGAGAGGAGACGAGGGGAGGGCGAGAGAACAGTGAGAGGGGACGAGGGGAGGGCGAGAGAACGAGGGGAGGGCAAGAGCACGAGGGGAGGGCGAGAGAACAGGGAGAGGGGACGAGGGGAGGGCGAGAGAACAGGGAGAGGGTACGAGAGGAGGGCGAGAGAACAGGGAGAGGGGACGAGAGGAGGGCGAGAGTAGGGAGAGGGGACGAGATAACAGGGAGAGGGGACGAGGGGAGGGCGAGAGAATAGGGAGAGGGGACGAGGGGACGAGGGGACGAGGGGACGAGGGGAGAGAATAGGGAGAGGGGATGAGGGGAGGGCGAGAGAACAGGGAGAGCGGACGAGGGGAGGGCGAGAGAACTGGGAGAGGGGACGAGGGGAGGGCGAGAGAACAGGGAGAGGGGACGAGGGGAGGGCGAGAGAACAGGGAGAGGGGACGAGAGGAGGGCGAGGGAACAGGGAGAGGGGACGATGGGAGGGCGAGGGAACAGAGAGAAGGGACGAGAGGAGGGCGAGAGTAGGGAGAGGGGACGAGATAACAGGAATAGGGAACGAGAGAACAGGGAGAGGGGACGAGAGAACAGGGAGAGGGGACGAGAGAACAGGGAGAGGGGACGAGAGTAGGGCGAGAGAACAGGGAGAGTGGACGAGAGAACAGGGAGAGGGGACGTGGGGAGGGCGAGATGGGACTTCAGACTGACGACGTGGTGTGGAAGAAGCGGGCGGAGTGGTAATATGGTTAAATGGATGCTGAAATTAGCTGACAGTGGTATTGTTTTATTCAGGTATCGCTTTTACTCTGGGAAGATCGACGAATTGACGAGTGGTATGTCGTGTCTCAGATTCTGATCCAGTCGGTGTGTGAGACGATGGTGCCGAAACTGGTGGCGGAGGACATCCCGCTGCTGTTCTCCCTGCTCTCGGACGTGTTCCCCGGCATCGAGTACCAGCGCGCCGACATGGTGGAGCTGAAGAAACACATCCGACAGGTTAGTCAGCAGCAACACGCCGCCGCCGCCGCCGCCGCCGCGAGACAACGGCCGCAGTGAAACACCGGCACACGGCGACTGCTAGCTGACTTGTTTTTTTTTTGCGGGGTAGTGTACGCTTGGCGTATATTTATTGAATTCATTCGGTGCCTCGAAAGTTAGATCATACTTATCTTGAATGTCAGAAGTGTATTATAAATATTAAAGCGTTGCTCCTTCAGGATCCTGCCTGATGTGTCCGCCATAATTTGACACTGATGAAGCCTGCGTGTGAGTGTTTTCACTCGGAGACGTGTTGCCGTTGTGAACGTACCCAGTGATCTGACCTGCTGTGGCCATCCCTTCGTTAGGTGTGCGCCGAGCAGTACCTGTCGTTCGGCGAGGGAGAGGAGGCCGGCGCAGGCTGGGTAGAGAAGGTAAGAGACTGCGCAGAGGTGGCCTGAGCAGGGCAGGGTGAGCAGCCTGCCGGGAGGCACTGGTGGCCTGCGTCGGTGGCGAGGACGTGTCATATTGGCTCAGTGATGAGACTGTCATGGGTAGCCACTGTAATGGCCGGACGAGGTAGGGGGAGCTGCTGGCCCGTGATCTGCTGTAGGGGAGTGGCACAGTGGGCGATACAGAACTGAGCTGAGCTCTGTCTCGATCGCCGTGTCCGGCGCCTGTTCAGTGCGGTGTCTCATGAGACACTTGTGACCTGTGAGATTGGACGGCAGAACAGTGGCGCGTGACTGAACTGTGTCGCGTGTCGCGCCCCGCCGCTCTGTCCCAGCTCCAAGTCTGACCGGTCCCCACTGTGTCGCGCCCCGCCGCTCTGTCCCAGCTCCAAGTCTGACCGGTCCCCACTGTGTCGCGTGTCGCCGCTCTGTCCCAGCTCCAAGTCTGACCGGTCCCCACTGTGTCGCGCCCCGCCGCTCTGTCCCAGCTTCAAGTCTGACCTGTCCCCACTGTGTCGCGCCCCGCCGCTCTGTCCCAGCTCCAAGTCTGACCGGTCCCCACTGTGTCGCGCCCCGCCGCTCTGTCCCAGCTCCAAGTCTGACCGGTCCCCACTGTGTCGCGTGTCGCGCCCCGCCGCTCTGTCCCAGCTCCAAGTCTGACCGGTCCCCACTGTGTCGCGCCCCGCCGCTCTGTCCCAGCTCCAAGTCTGACCTGCCCCCACTGTGTCGCGTGTCGCGCCCCGCCGCTCTGTCCCAGCTCCAAGTCTGACCGGTCCCCACTGTGTCGCGCCCCGCCGCTCTGTCCCAGCTCCAAGTCTGACCTGCCCCCACTGTGTCGCGCCCCGCCGCTCTGTCCCAGCTCCAAGTCTGACCGGTCCCCACTGTGTCGCGCCCCGCCGCTCTGTCCCAGCTCCAAGTCTGACCGGTCCCCACTGTGTCGCGCCCCGCCGCTCTGTCCCAGCTCCAAGTCTGACCTGTCCCCACTGTGTCGCGCCCCGCCGCTCTGTCCCAGCTCCAAGTCTGACCGGTCCCCACTGTGTCGCGCCCCGCCGCTCTGTCCCAGCTCCAAGTCTGACCTGCCCCCACTGTGTCGCGTGTCGCGCCCCGCCGCTCTGTCCCAGCTCCAAGTCTGACCGGTCCCCACTGTGTCGCGTGTCGCCGCTCTGTCCCAGCTCCAAGTCTGACCGGTCCCCACTGTGTCGCGCCCCGCCGCTCTGTCCCAGCTCCAAGTCTGACCGGTCCCCACTGTGTCACGCCCCGCCGCTCTGTCCCAGCTCCAAGTCTGACCTGTCCCCACTGTGTCGCGTGTCGCGCCCCGCCGCTCTGTCCCAGCTCCAAGTCTGACCTGTCCCCACTGTGTCGTGCAGCAGGCGTACGCCGGCGAGACCTGGCTGGACAAGGTAAACGGCGGCGCTCACCGCGCATGCGCACTGAGTAACCGCTTGTGCCGGCCGGCGGCCGAGCGCCGTGTTTGTCTAACCGTGTGTTGGTCGCCGCTTACAGCTCGTCGAGCGTGGCCGCTGAGAGTCCGGCCACGACCCGCATGTCGGCAGGCCTCAGTGCGCCGTCTAACCGTACTCGTGCTTACTGGTAGATGAGCCGGCTGTGATGAGACTGTGTGCTGGAAGGCATGCTGCCGTGACACGCTGGCTGATTTAACTGCTACCACAGGCAGTGATGACCCACAGTTCGCACCATTCAGACTGAATGTGCGTAAGAAGCTATGCCGCTAACGGTGTGCTGGTAGCAGGCACACGGACGGACTGTGCTCCGCCCAGCGACTGATCGCTGTTTGGCATGCTAACCACCGTCCACGTCCAGCTCATCGACGCATGTTCCGTGTGCAGTTTGCCTGGACCGGTGGCGGCACTAGCGTCAACAACCGAGCACGCTATGTCTTCAACCATTTATCGACATATATCTGACGCAAAGTCGTGAGAATCCCGTCCGTTCTTCTCAAAAACTGTTTGCCGTTCTTTTACATAGATCTGTGCTGTTTGTGTTTGTCGTGAGCGTGTAATGGGCATGCGTTTAGTCGTTCAGCGCTCACCTGGCTGTATCCGGTGGAGCCAATATCGACTTAATAGCTTGGTGCTGATTCCAGGCCAGCTTGTCCGTGACGGAAACAGGTGACAATGAGTCTCTCACCATACTTGCGGCACCCGAGTAAAGCCCCCAGGGAAGATAATGTCCGTTTCTGGACTTCGCTGTGCAACTTGTATTGGTCATCTCTGGTCGTCTAGACCAGTCTGCCGTGCCGGGGGCAGTCTGTGACGTACGAGGGTTACCCGCCCGTTTAGACCAGTCTGCCGTGTCGGGGGCAGTCTGTGACGGACGAGGGTTACCCGCCCGTCTAGACCAGTCTGCCGTGCCGGGGGCAGTCTGTGACGGACGAGGGTTACCCGCCCGTCTAGACCAGTCTGCCGTGTCGGGGGCAGTCTGTGACGGACGAGGGTTACCCGCCCGTCTAGACCAGTCTGCCGTGCCGGGGGCAGTCTGTGACGGACGAGGGTTACCCGCCCGTCTAGACCAGTCTGCCGTGTCGGGGGCAGTCTGTGACGGACGAGGGTTACCCGCCCGTATAGACCAGTCTGCCGTGCCGGGGGCAGTCTATGACGGACGAGGGTTACCCGCCCGTATAGACCAGTCTGCCGTGTCGGGGTCAGTCTGTGACGGACGAGGGTTACCCGCCCGTCTAGACCAGTCTGCCGTGCCGGGGGAAGTCTGTGACGGACGAGGGTTACCCGCGAGGCAGACCAGTCTGCCGTGTCGGGGGCAGTCTGTGACGGACGAGGGTTACCCGCCCGTATAGACCAGTCTGCCGTGTCGGGGGCAGTCTGTGACGGACGAGGGTTACCCGCCCGTCTAGACCAGTCTGCCGTGCCGGGGGAAGTCTGTGACGGACGAGGGTTACCCGCGAGGCAGACCAGTCTGCCGTGTCGGGGGCAGTCTGTGACGGACGAGGGTTACCCGCCCGTATAGACCAGTCTGCCGTGTCGGGGGCAGTCTGTGACGGACGAGGGTTACCCGCCCGTCTAGACCAGTCTGCCGTGCCGGGGGAAGTCTGTGACGGACGAGGGTTACCCGCGAGGCAGACCAGTCTGCCGTGCCGGGGGAAGTCTGTGACGGACGAGGGTTACCCGCGAGGCAGACCAGTCTGCCGTGCCGGGGAAGTCTGTGACGGACGAGGGTTACCCGCCCGTATAGACCAGTCTGCCGTGTCGGGGGAAATCTGTGACGGACGAGGGTTACCCGCCCGTCTAGACCAGTCTGCCGTGTCGGGGTCAGTCTGTGACGGACGAGGGTTACCCGCGAGGCAGACCAGTCTGCCGTGTCGGGGGCAGTCTGTGACGGACGAGGGTTACCCGCCCGTCTAGACCAGTCTGCCGTGTCGGGGGAAGTCTGTGACGGACGAGGGTTACCCGCCCGTATAGACCAGTCTGCCGTGTCGGGGGAAGTCTGTGACGGACGAGGGTTACCCGCCCGTCTAGACCAGTCTGCCGTGTCGGGGTCAGTCTGTGACGGACGAGGGTTACCCGCGAGGCAGACCAGTCTGCCGTGTCGGGGGCAGTCTGTGACGGACGAGGGTTACCCGCCCGTCTAGACCAGTCTGCCGTGCCGGGGGAAGTCTGTGACGGACGAGGGTTACCCGCGAGGCAGACCAGTCTGCCGTGCCGGGGGCAGTCTGTGACGGACGAGGGTTACCCGCGAGGCAGACCAGTCTGCCGTGCCGGGGGAAGTCTGTGACGGACGAGGGTTACCCGCGAGGCAGACCAGTCTGCCGTGCCGGGGGCAGTCTGTGACGGACGAGGGTTACCCGCGAGGCAGACCAGTCTGCCGTGTCGGGGGCAGTCTGTGACGGACGAGGGTTACCCGCGAGGCAGACCCCGCCGGCCAGTCAGTGACCCTGGGACCGTACTCTGTGACCCGCCTGTGACCCGCCTGTGACCCGCCTGTGACCCGCCTGTGACCCGCCTGTGACCCGCCTGTGACCCGCCTGCGACCCGTCTGTGACGTCGGGTCTGACCAGTGCGTGTGTGACCCGCCTGTGGCACACCTGTGACCCGCCTGCGACCCGCCCTGTGACCCGCCTGTGACTCGCCTGTGACCCGCCTCTGACCCGCCTGTGACCCGCCTGTGACCCTTTTGCGACCCGTCTGTGACGTCGTGTCTGACCAGCGCGTGTGTGACCCGCCCTGTGACCCGCCTGTGACCCGCATGTGACCCGCCTGTGACCCGCGTGTGACCCGCCTGCGACCTGTATGTGACGTCGCGTCTGACCAGTGCGTGTGTGACCCGCCTGTGACCCGCCTGCGACCCGTCTGTGACGTCGGGTCTGACCAGTGCGCCTGTGACCCGCCGCTGACCCCGTGTGCTCGCGTCGCCAGGTGCTGCAGCTATACCAGATCACACAGCTGCACCACGGACTGATGATGGTCGGGCCCAGCGGCAGCGGAAAGTCCTGCGCCTGGCGCGTCCTGCTCAAGGTAGGCACAATCACTGGGCCGCAGCTGTGTCGTGTGCCACAGCTGTGTCGTGTGCCGCAGCTGTGTCGTGTGCCGCAGCTGTTTCGTGTGCCGCAGCTGTGTCGTGTGCCGCAGCTGTGTCGTGTGCCGCAGCTGTGTCGTGTGCCGCAGCTGTGTCGTGTGCCGCAGCTGTGTCGTGTGCCGCAGCTGTGTCGTGTGCCGCAGCTGTGTCGTGTGCCGCAGCTGTGTCGTGTGCCGCAGCTGTGTCGTGTGCCGCAGCTGTGTCGTGTGCCGCAGCTGTGTCGTGTGCCACAGCTGTGTCGTGTGCCGCAGCTGTGTCGTGTGCCGCAGCTGTGTCGTGTGCCGCAGCTGTGTCGTGTGCCGCAGCTGTGTCGTGTGCCGCAGCTGTGTCGTGTGCCACAGCTGTGTCGTGTGCCGCAGCTGTGTCGTGTGCCGCAGCTGTTTCGTGTGCCGCAGCTGTGTCGTGTGCCGCAGCTGTGTCGTGTGCCGCAGCTGTGTCGTGTGCCACAGCTGTGTCGTGTGCCGCAGCTGTGTCGTGTGCCACAGCTGTGTCGTGTGCCGCAGCTGTGTCGTGTGCCGCAGCTGTGTCGTGTGCCGCAGCTGTGTCGTGTGCCGCAGCTGTGTCGTGTGCCACAGCTGTGTCGTGTGCCGCAGCTGTGTCGTGTGCCGCAGCTGTGTCGTGTGCCGCAGCTGTGTCGTGTGCCGCAGCTGTGTCGTGTGCCGCAGCTGTGTCGTGTGCCGCAGCTGTGTCGTGTGCCGCAGCTGTGTCGTGTGCCGCAGCTGTTTCGTGTGCCGCAGCTGTGTCGTGTGCCGCAGCTGTGTCGTGTGCCGCAGCTGTGTCGTGTGCCGCAGCTGTGTCGTGTGCCGCAGCTGTTTCGTGTGCCGCAGCTGTGTCGTGTGCCGCAGCTGTGTCGTGTGCCGCTGTGTCGCTGTGTCGTGTGCCGCTGTGTCGCTGTGTCCGGGGTAGAGTGTGTCGCTGTGTCGGGGGTTGACAGACGGCCTTGCGCGTTACCGAGGCGCGATGCAGTATATTCTGATGTGATGCCTAGCCTATGTCTATACTTTTTCGTTTTTAAGGCTTTAACATCACATATTTATTTGAATGTCGTTTGGTTGCGCTCTGTTGAGTGTGTGAGTGTGAGTTTCCGGATACAGACTGACGTCTGCTGCCGTAACTCCGTTCACCAGGCACTGGAGCGGCTGGAGGGCGTGGAGGGCGTGGCACACGTGATCGACCCCAAGGCCATCTCGAAGGAGGCGCTGTACGGCGTGCTAGACCCCAACACCCGGGAGTGGAACGACGGACTCTTCACGCACACGCTCAGGTGAGGGAGAGGGTCGTGCCGGCTCTGGAGGGGGGAGGGCACCTGAGCACACCCACGCTCAGGTGAGGGAGAGGGTCGTGCCGGCTCTGGAGTGGGGGGGGGGGGGGCACCTGAGCACACCCACGCTCAGGTGAGGGAGAGGGTCGTGCCGGCTCTGGAGGGGGGGGGGGGGGGCACCTGAGCACACCCACGCTCAGGTGAGGGAGAGGGTCGTGCCGGCTCTGGAGGGGGGCACCTGAGCACACCCACGCTCAGGTGAGGGAGAGGGTCGTGCCGGCTCTGGAGGGGGCACCTGAGCACACCCACGCTCAGATGAGGCGACAGCACTGCTACACCGCAAATGATCATCATCGCTGCCATTCTCACGCCATTGCGATCCCAGCTGATGTGTTGTTGGATGTCTCTCGCAGGAAAATCATCGACAACGTGCGCGGCGAGATCGACAAGCGCCAGTGGATCATCTTCGACGGCGACGTGGACCCGGAATGGGTGGAAAACCTGAACAGTCTGCTGGACAACACGAAGCTGCTGACGCTGCCCAACGGCGAGCGTCTCTCCATCCCGCCCAACGTCCGCATCATGTTCGAGGTGTGGCGCCATGCGGACGTCCGCACAACGTCCAGGCAGGGTTCACACGACTATCACGAGACGTCCGCATTATACGGAGGCGAGACGCACGACGGGCTAACGCTCCCACAACGCTCACTCAATATCCCAGCGGCTGCAGTTGCTGGGGCCGTCGCGATGGCGTGTCGCGGGGTCGTTAGGTGTTCTATTGTTCTTCATATCAGCAGGGTTGTTTACCCGTAACGTTACAGTCGTGCTACATTTGTTAGGAAATGTGTGAAAGTATGGTAAGTTGGGTCCGAAATAATTTGGTGAATGGTAGTATTTCATACTGCACAAATAAGTCCTTCTTTAGCTCTGTCTTCCCGACCACAGATGGCGACAGTCGAGTGGTCGTAAAGTCCAATACCACCACCACTTTAGCTCTGTCTTCCCGACCACAGATGGCGACAGTCGAGTAGTCGTAAAGTCCAATACCACCACCACTTTAGCTCTGTCTTCCCGACCACAGATGGCGACAGTCGAGTGGTCGTAAAGTCCAATACCACCACCACTTTAGCTCTGTCTTCCCGACCACAGATGGCGACAGTCGAGTAGTCGTAAAGCCCAATACCACCACCACTTTAGCTCTGTCTTCCCGACCACAGATGGCGACAGTCGAGTAGTCGTAAAGCCCAATACCACCACCACTTTAGCTCTGTCTTCCCGACCACAGATGGCGACAGTCGAGTAGTCGTAAAGTCCAATACCACCACCACTTTAGCTCTGTCTTCCCGACCACAGATGGCGACAGTCGAGTAGTCGTAAAGTCCAATACCACCACCACTTTAGCTCTGTCTTCCCGACCACAGATGGCGACAGTCGAGTAGTCGTAAAGTCCAATACCACCACCACTTTAGCTCTGTCTTCCCGACCACAGATGGCGACAGTCGAGTAGTCGTGAAGTCCAATACCACCACCACTTTAGCTCTGTCTTCCCGACCACAGATGGCGACAGTCGAGTAGTCGTAAAGTCCAATACCACCACCACTTTAGCTCTGTCTTCCCGACCACAGATGGCGACAGTCGAGTAGTCGTAAAGTCCAATACCACCACCACTTTAGCTCTGTCTTCCGACCACAGATGGCGACAGTCGAGTAGTCGTAAAGTCCAATACCACCACCACTTTAGCTCTGTCTTCCCGACCACAGATGGCGACAGTCGAGTAGTCGTAAAGTCCAATACCACCACCACTTTAGCTCTGTCTTCCCGACCACAGATGGCGACAGTCGAGTAGTCGTAAAGTCCAATACCACCACCACTTTAGCTCTGTCTTCCCGACCACAGATGGCGACAGTCGAGTAGTCGTAAAGTCCAATACCACCACCACTTTAGCTCTGTCTTCCCGACCACAGATGGCGACAGTCGAGTAGTCGTAAAGTCCAATACCACCACCACTTTAGCTCTGTCTTCCCGACCACAGATGGCGACAGTCGAGTAGTCGTAAAGTCCAATACCACCACCACTTTAGCTCTGTCTTCCCGACCACAGATGGCGACAGTCGAGTAGTCGTAAAGTCCAATACCACCACCACTTTAGCTCTGTCTTCCCGACCACAGATGGCGACAGTCGAGTAGTCGTAAAGTCCAATACCACCACCACTTTAGCTCTGTCTTCCCGACCACAGATGGCGACAGTCGAGTAGTCGTAAAGTCCAATACCACCACCACTTTAGCTCTGTCTTCCCGACCACAGATGGCGACAGTCGAGTAGTCGTAAAGTCCAATACCACCACCACTTTAGCTCTGTCTTCCCGACCACAGATGGCGACAGTCGAGTAGTCGTAAAGTCCAATACCACCACCACTTTAGCTCTGTCTTCCCGACCACAGATGGCGACAGTCGAGTAGTCGTAAAGTCCAATACCACCACCACTTTAGCTCTGTCTTCCCGACCACAGATGGCGACAGTCGAGTAGTCGTAAAGTCCAATACCACCACCACTTTAGCTCTGTCTTCCTGACCACAGATGGCGACAGTCGAGTAGTCGTAAAGTCCAATACCACCACCACTTTAGCTCTGTCTTCCCGACCACAGATGGCGACAGTCGAGTAGTCGTAAAGTCCAATACCACCACCACTTTAGCTCTGTCTTCCTGACCACAGATGGCGACAGTCGAGTAGTCGTAAAGTCCAATACCACCACCACTTTAGCTCTGTCTTCCCGACCACAGATGGCGACAGTCGAGTAGTCGTAAAGCCCAATACCACCACCACTTTAGCTCTGTCTTCCCGACCACAGATGGCGACAGTCGAGTAGTCGTAAAGCTCAATACCACAACCACTTTAGCTCTGTCTTCCTGATCACGGATGGCGACAGTCGAGTAGTCGTAAAGTCCAATACCACCACCACTTTAGCTCTGTCTTCCTGACCACAGATGGCGACAGTCGAGTAGTCGTAAAGTCCAATACCACCACCACTTTAGCTCTGTCTTCCCGACCACAGATGGCGACAGTCGAGTAGTCGTAAAGCCCAATACCACCACCACTTTAGCTCTGTCTTCCCGACCACAGATGGCGACAGTCGAGTAGTCGTAAAGCCCAATACCACCACCACTTTAGCTCTGTCTTCCCGACCACAGATGGCGACAGTCGAGTAGTCGTAAAGTCCAATACCACCACCACTTTAGCTCTGTCTTCCCGACCACAGATGGCGACAGTCGAGTAGTCGTAAAGTCCAATACCACCACCACTTTAGCTCTGTCTTCCCGACCACAGATGGCGACAGTCGAGTAGTCGTAAAGTCCAATACCACCACCACTTTAGCTCTGTCTTCCTGACCACAGATGGCGACAGTCGAGTAGTCGTAAAGTCCAATACCACCACCACTTTAGCTCTGTCTTCCCGACCACAGATGGCGACAGTCGAGTAGTCGTAAAGTCCAATACCACCACCACTTTAGCTCTGTCTTCCCGACCACAGATGGCGACAGTCGAGTAGTCGTAAAGTCCAATACCACCACCACTTTAGCTCTGTCTTCCTGACCACAGATGGCGACAGTCGAGTAGTCGTAAAGCCCAATACCACCACCACTTTAGCTCTGTCTTCCCGACCACAGATGGCGACAGTCGAGTAGTCGTAAAGCCCAATACCACAACCACTTTAGCTCTGTCTTCCTGACCACAGATGGCGACAGTCGAGTAGTCGTAAAGCCCAATACCACCACCACTTTAGCTCTGTCTTCCCGACCACAGATGGCGACAGTCGAGTAGTCGTAAAGTCCAATACCACCACCACTTTAGCTCTGTCTTCCCGACCACAGATGGCGACAGTCGAGTAGTCGTAAAGTCCAATACCACCACCACTTTAGCTCTGTCTTCCCGACCACAGATGGCGACAGTCGAGTAGTCGTAAAGTCCAATACCACCACCACTTTAGCTCTGTCTTCCTGACCACAGATGGCGACAGTCGAGTAGTCATAAAGTCCAATACCACCACCACTTTAGCTCTGTCTTCCCGACCACAGATGGCGACAGTCGAGTAGTCGTAAAGCCCAATACCACCACCACTTTAGCTCTGTCTTCCCGACCACAGATGGCGACAGTCGAGTAGTCGTAAAGTCCAATACCACCACCACTTTAGCTCTGTCTTCCCGACCACAGATGGCGACAGTCGAGTAGTCGTAAAGTCCAATACCACCACCACTTTAGCTCTGTCTTCCTGACCACAGATGGCGACAGTCGAGTAGTCATAAAGTCCAATACCACCACCACTTTAGCTCTGTCTTCCCGACCACAGATGGCGACAGTCGAGTAGTCGTAAAGCCCAATACCACCACCACTTTAGCTCTGTCTTCCCGACCACAGATGGCGACAGTCGAGTAGTCGTAAAGTCCAATACCACCACCACTTTAGCTCTGTCTTCCCGACCACAGATGGCGACAGTCGAGTAGTCGTAAAGTCCAATACCACCACCACTTTAGCTCTGTCTTCCCGACCACAGAGATGGCGACAGTCGAGTAGTCGTAAAGTCCAATACCACCACCACTTTAGCTCTGTCTTCCCGACCACAGAGATGGCGACAGTCGAGTAGTCGTAAAGTCCAATACCACCACCACTTTAGCTCTGTCTTCCTGACCACAGATGGCGACAGTCGAGTAGTCGTAAAGCCCAATACCACCACCACTTTAGCTCTGTCTTCCTGACCACAGATGGCGACAGTTGAGTAGTCGTAAAGCCCAATACCACCACCACTTTAGCTCTGTCTTCCCGACCACAGATGGCGACAGTCGAGTAGTCGTAAAGTCCAATACCACCACCACTTTAGCTCTGTCTTCCTGACCACAGATGGCGACAGTCGAGTAGTCGTAAAGCCCAATACCACCACCACTTTAGCTCTGTCTTCCCGACCACAGATGGCGACAGTTGAGTAGTCGTAAAGCCCAATACCACCACCACTTTAGCTCTGTCTTCCTGACCACAGATGGCGACAGTTGAGTAGTCGTAAAGCCCAATACCACCACCACTTTAGCTCTGTCTTCCTGACCACAGATGGCGACAGTTGAGTAGTCGTAAAGCCCAATACCACCACCACTTTAGCTCTGTCTTCCTGACCACAGATGGCGACAGTCGAGTAGTCGTAAAGCCCAATACCACCACCACTTTAGCTCTGTCTTCCCGACCACAGATGGCGACAGTTGAGTAGTCGTAAAGCCCAATACCACCACCACTTTAGCTCTGTCTTCCTGACCACAGATGGCGACAGTTGAGTAGTCGTAAAGCCCAATACCACCACCACTTTAGCTCTGTCTTCCTGACCACAGATGGCGACAGTCGAGTAGTCGTAAAGCCCAATACCACCACCACTTTAGCTCTGTCTTCCTGACCACAGATGGCGACAGTTGAGTAGTCGTAAAGCCCAATACCACCACCACTTTAGCTCTGTCTTCCTGACCACAGATGGCGACAGTCGAGTAGTCGTAAAGCCCAATACCACCACCACTTTAGCTCTGTCTTCCTGACCACAGATGGCGACAGTCGAGTAGTCGTAAAGCCCAATACCACCACCACTTTAGCTCTGTCTTCCCGACCACAGATGGCGACAGTTGAGTAGTCGTAAAGCCCAATACCACCACCACTTTAGCTCTATCTTCCCGACCACAGATGGCGACAGTCGAGTAGTCGTAAAGCTCAATACCACCACCACTTTAGCTCTGTCTTCCTGACCACAGATGGCGACAGTCGAGTAGTCGTAAAGCCCAATACCACCACCACTTTAGCTCTGTCTTCCTGACCACAGATGGCGACAGTCGAGTAGTCGTAAAGCCCAATACCACCACCACTTTAGCTCTGTCTTCCCGACCACAGATGGCGACAGTCGAGTGGTCGTAAAGCTCAATACCACCACCACTTTAGCTCTGTCTGTTGATACCTAATGGCCCTCCCACAACTTGTTCAGTCGGTTCTTAAATGTTGAAATCCTGGAATTCAATTTATACTCTGAGTCCAGTTAAGCAATCGATGATGCGACATCGGGATGGGATATGATGTATATGGCAGCTCGCTCTGGTTCTTCAGCTTCAGTGGACGCGCTCCGCTGGATCCCTGACCCGCCATTTCTAGTGGTGTCCCTGTAGTTATTGTGCGTTGACATGGAGACCAAATCGAGTAATGTTTTGCCTCTGATTTCGTAACTCCTGGGCTTTGTTCACGGACTCGCTGGTCTGGTTTCTGCTGCCCGGTCGGCCGCCATTTGTGACCGTTGCCATGCTGTGCCCGTCCTCAGGTACAGGACCTGCAGTACGCCACGCCGGCCACGGTGTCACGCTGCGGCATGGTCTGGTTCTCCGAGGACGTGCTCACTATCGAGATGATCTTCGAGAACTACCTGGCGCGGCTGCGGAACGTGCCGCTCGAGGAGGGCGAGGAGGAGCGGCGCGCCGCCGCCGTGGCCGTAGCCGCCGCTGCCGCCGACAAGGAAGAGGCCGTCAGTCCGGCACTACAGGTGAGGAGGCCGTCATTCCGGCACTGCAGGTGAGGAGGAGGAGGAGGCCGTCAGTCCGGTACTGCAGGTGGGTTGCCGCCGGCCGTGTCAGAATCTGATAGCTGAATTTGTGAACATTAAAGGAAGGCAGCACACTGAGAACAGCTGTACCGCAGACGGGTATTAGCACTGAAGCAGTAGGCAGCACTATGCTGCATACTGAGCATCGGAGTTTACATATAAACCTGGTGAACGGAGAGTCTGAACATGTGCTCCTTCGTGACAGCATCTAGGATGAAGATGCAAGTCACGCTTAGCTATGGTTCGTGTGTTTATCTAGACAAGGAAAGCTGGGCGAGTGCAACTTGCTCGCAAGCGGTCTCGGCCGACACATGTCGGGGACGTATTTGTGTGATAGCGGTGCGGCTGCTGCGAGAACTGCCCCAGGGTCTGGCGTCTGCAGTCTGTAGGGGCTGTAAAAGACTCGCCACACTGGGCGCTATCTGCTGCGAGAACTGCTCCAGGCTCTGACGTCTGCAGTCTGTAGCGGCTGTACAAGACTCGCCACACTGGGCGCTATCTGCTGCGAGAACTGCTCCAGGGTCTGGCGTCTGCAGTCTGTAGCGAATGTATAAGACTCGCCACACTGGGCGCTATCTGCTGCGAGAACTGCTCCAGGGTCTGGCGTCTGCAGTCTGTAGCGGCTGTACAAGACTCGCCACACTGGGTTACCGAGTCACTGTCTGCCACACTGGGTTACTGACTGTCTGTCGCACTGGGTTACTGATGGTTACCCCGTCTGTCCCACAGTTGCAACGCGAGGTGGCCACGCTGTTCCAGCAGCACCTCGCCTCGGACGGCCTGGTCGTCAAGTGCCTCGAGTACGCACGTACCCTGGAGCATGTGATGGACTTCACGCGGCTGCGCGCGCTCTCGTCGCTTTTCTCGATGCTGAACCAGGCGTGCCGCAACCTGCTGCAGTACAACGCACAGCACCCGGACTTCCCGCTGACGCCCGACCAGCTGGAGGCGTACGTGCCGCGCTCGCTGGTGCACGCGCTGCTCTGGAGCTTCGCCGGCGACGGCAAGCTGAAGACGCGTGACCAGCTGGGCGAGTTTATCAGGGGCAGCACCACCATCCCGCTGCCGGGTTCGGGCAGCATCATCGACTACGAGGTGAGCAGCAGCGGGAGGCAGAGGGGAGAGCAGGAGGGAGGACGTACTGTGTAGTGTGGTGGTGACGAGGGAATGGCGCGGTCACTTTTCAAGAACCGTTAGAGGGGAAACGATTGCAGCTGGTGTGAACAGGCATGCATCCAGGACGGCTTGGACGCAAAGATGTGACTGAGGAAGTCGAGAGTGTAAGTGGTTTGCCAATTAACGCCAATGTGTCCTGTTGGAGTCTGCGTGTTTTTAGCAATTTGGTTGACATGCTGGTCGTTGACCGATAAGTTTGTGACTGTTTGTCGATTTCTAACGTATGTTTATGACGTAATGAGTATTGTGTTCCGACGACACGTCGGTGCTTCTGACATGCTTCCTCTCCCCTGTGACAAGCTCTGACACGGCGACACCTGCAGCTCTGACACGGCGACACCTGCAGCTCTGACACGGCGACACCTTCAGCTCTGACACGGCGACACCTTCAGCTCTGACACGGCGACACCTGCAGCTCTGACACGGCGACACCTGCAGCTCTGACACGGCGACACCTTCAGCTCTGACACGGCGACACCTGCAGCTCTGACACGGCGACACCTGCAGCTCTGACACGGCGACACCTGCAGCTCTGACACGGCGACACCTGCAGCTCTGACACGGCGACACCTGCAGCTCTGACACGGCGACACCTTCAGCTCTGACACGGCGACACCTGCAGCTCTGACACGGCGACACCTGCAGCTCTGACACGGCGACACCTTCAGCTCTGACACGGCGACACCTGCAGCTCTGACACGGCGACACCTGCAGCTCTGACACGGCGACACCTGCAGCTCTGACACGGCGACACCTTCAGCTCTGACACGGCGACACCTGCAGCTCTGACACGGCGACACCTGCAGCTCTGACACGGCGACACCTTCAGCTCTGACACGGCGACACCTGCAGCTCTGACACGGCGACACCTGCAGCTCTGACACGGCGACACCTTCAGCTCTGACACGGCGACACCTTCAGCTCTGACACGGCGACACCTTCAGCTCTGACACGGCGACACCTTCAGCTCTGACACGGCGACACCTGCAGCTCTGACACGGCGACACCTGCAGCTCTGACACGGCGACACCTTCAGCTCTGACACGGCGACACCTTCAGCTCTGACACGGCGACACCTGCAGCTCTGACACGGCGACACCTGCAGCTCTGACACGGCGACACCTTCAGCTCTGACACGGCGACACCTTCAGCTCTGACACGGCGACACCTGCAGCTCTGACACGGCGACACCTGCAGCTCTGACACGGCGACACCTTCAGCTCTGACACGGCGACACCTGCAGCTCTGACACGGCGACACCTGCAGCTCTGACACGGCGACACCTTCAGCTCTGACACGGCGACACCTTCAGCTCTGACACGGCGACACCTGCAGCTCTGACACGGCAGCTGCGGTACGGCCCGTGCTGACTGCCTGTCTCCCCTCTGTCTGCCCAGATCTCTGTACAGGGCGACTGGACGCCGTGGTCGGCACGCGTACCTCAGATCGAGGTGGAGACGCACATGGTGGCGGCGCCCGACCTGGTGATCCCTACTGTGGACACGGTCCGCCACGAGGCACTGCTCTACACCTGGCTGGCAGAGCACAAGCCGCTCGGTACGTACAGGCCGCGCCCGGCGGGATGGGGGATGGGGGGGGGGGCTGGACGGTGCGGCCGGGAGTTTAGGCGATATCGGCACTCCACACGGGGTGAAGAGGCGAGCCGAGTCAGCAGCGGCGATCGATTGATGAAGATGATCTCGAAAGCTTTTGTAAAGGAAGGCCATCAAATGTTGGAAGACTTAGCGAGTTGCGGAGTAGCTGTGATCGAAACTGTGCGTAGCAGGTTGTTTATACTTTACCGTTTGAAATTGACGGTCTCGACGTATGTTGTCACGGCTCGCCCCGCTGACACCCCCCCCCCCCCCCCCCTGTAGTACCTCAGCGTTGTACTGTGCTCTCCCCGCTGATGCCCCCCCCCCCCCCTGCAGTACCTCAGCGCTGTGATGTGCTCTTCCCGCTGACCCCCCCCCCCCCCCCGCACTACATCAGAGCTGTACTGTGCTCGCCCCGCTGATGCTCCCTCCCCCCCCGCACTACCTCAGCGCTGTACTGTGCTCGTCCCGCTGATGCCCCCCCCCCCTGCAGTACCTCAGCGCTGTGCTGTGCTCTCCCCGCTGACCCCCCCCCCCCCCCCCCCCGCACTACATGAGAGCTGTACTGTGCTCGCCCCGCTGATGCCCCCCCCCCCGCACTACATCAGAGCTGTACTGTGCTCGCCCCGCTGATGCTCCCCTCCCCCCCCCCCGCACTACATCAGAGCTGTACTGTGCTCGCCCCGCTGATGCTCCCCTCCCCCCGCACTACATCAGAGCTGTACTGTGCTCGCCCCACTGATGCTCCCCTCCCCCCCCCCCCCCCCGCACTACATCAGAGCTGTACTGTGCTCGCCCCGCTGATGCTCCCCTCCCCCCGCACTACATCAGAGCTGTACTGTGCTCGCCCCGCTGATGCTCCCCTCCCCTCCCCCCGCACTACATCAGAGCTGTACTGTGCTCGCCCCGCTGATGCTCCCCTCCCCCCCGCACTACATCAGAGCTGTACTGTGCTCGCCCCGCTGATGCTCCCCTCCCCCGCACTACATCAGAGCTGTACTGTGCTCGCCCCGCTGATGCTCCCCTCCCCCCGCACTACATCAGAGCTGTACTGTGCTCGCCCCGCTGATGCCCCCCCCCCCCCCCCGTACTACATCAGAGCTGTACTGTGCTCGCCCCGCTGATGCTCCCCCCGCACTACATCAGAGCTGTACTGTGCTCGCCCCGCTGATGCTCCCCCCCGCACTACATCAGAGCTGTACTGTGCTCGCCCCGCTGATGCTCCCCCCCCCCCCCCGCACTACATCAGAGCTGTACTGTGCTCGCCCCGCTGATGCTCCCCCCCGCACTACATCAGAGCTGTACTGTGCTCGCCCCGCTGATGCTCCCCCCCCCCCGCACTACATCAGAGCTGTACTGTGCTCGCCCCGCTGATGCTCCCCCCCCCCCGCACTACATCAGAGCTGTACTGTGCTCGCCCCGCTGATGCTCCCCCCGCACTACATCAGAGCTGTACTGTGCTCGCCCCGCTGATGCCCCCCCCCCCCCCGCACTACATCAGAGCTATACTGTGCTCGCCCCGCTGATGCTCCCTCCCCCCCCCCCCCGCACTACCTCAGCGCTGTACTGTGCTCGTCCCGCTGATGCCCCCCCCCCCCCCCTGCAGTACCTCAGCGCTGTACTGTGATCGCCCCTCTGACCCCGCCTCTGTCTGCCTCAGTACTGCGCGGCCCGCCTGACTCCGCGCTGTGCTGTGATCGCCCCTCTGGCCCCGCCTCTGTCTGCCTCAGTACTGCGCGGCCCGCCTGGCTCCGCGCTGTGCTGTGATCGCCCCTCTGACCCCGCCTCTGTCTGTCTCAGTGCTGTGCGGCCCGCCTGGCTCCGGTAAGACGATGACGCTGTTCTCTGCGCTGCGCGCGCTGCCCGACCTGGAGGTGGTCGGCCTCAACTTCTCCTCGGCCACCACCCCGGAGCTCCTGCTCAAGACGTTCGACCACTACTGCGAGTACCGCAAGACGCCCCACGGCGTCGTCCTGTCGCCGATCCTGGTGAGCGCCGCGCGGGCGCCGGAAGCAGAGGGTGGGGCGGGAGGCTGGGGACTCGTGGTGACGAAATGAAAGACATGAGTGCAGGAGTGCCGATGTCGGTTGTGAAATGTGGTTGGTTCTAAATTGGAGTGAACAGTGGCAATATCAGTAAGCGGTGTCATGGATTTCTTAATCCCATTGGGCATTGTTTGGTTCCGACTTCTCGTGGACTTCTATTTGTGTTTTGTTTTCTGTTTCTGCACAGTTCTTACATCAGTTGGTTGCTGTTCGAATGTGTCTGGTACTGCCAGACTGGAGCGCCTTCAGTTAGTGTCTGCGATGTGTGACCGGTGTGTGCCGTTTTCCCGTGCTGTGCCTCAGCTGGGCAAGTGGCTGGTGGTGTTCTGTGACGAGATCAACCTGCCCGATATGGACCAGTACGGCACACAGCGGGTCATCAGCTTCCTCAGACAGATGGTGGAGCACGGCGGCTTCTACCGCACCTCAGATCAGACCTGGATCAAACTGGAGCGCATACAGGTCAGCTGCAGCGGGCGGGCGGGCGGGGCGGGGCGGGTTACCGCCGCTGGTGGGACCTCACGGTCCGCCGGCCGGTGGGTGGGACTGACAGACGTAGTTTGACCTCACGGTCCGCCGGCCGGTGGCTGGAACTGACAGACGTAGTTTGACCTCGCTCTCCGCCGGCCGGTGGGTGGGACTGACAGACGTAGTTTGAACTCACGGTCCGCCGGCCGGTGGCTGGGACTGGCAGACGTAGTTTGAACTCACGGTCCGCCGGCCGGTGGGTGGGACTGACAGACGTAGTTTGAACTCACGGTCCGCCGGCCGGTGGGTGGGACTGACAGACGTAGTTTGAACTCACGGTCCGCCGGCCGGTGGGTGGGACTGACAGACGTAGTTTGAACTCACGGTCCGCCGGCCGGTGGCTGGGACTGACAGACGTAGTTTGAACTCACGGTCCGCCGGCCGGTGGGTGGGACTGACAGACGTAGTTTGAACTCACGGTCCGCCGGCCGGTGGGTGGGACTGGTAGACGTAGTTTGAACTCACGGTCCGCCGGCCGGTGGGTGGGACTGACAGACGTAGTTTGAACTCACGGTCCGCCGGCCGGTGGCTGGGACTGGCAGACGTAGTTTGAACTCACGGTCCGCCGGCCGGTGGGTGGGACTGACAGACGTAGTTTGAACTCACGGTCCGCCGGCCGGTGGCTGGGACTGACAGACGTAGTTTGAACTCACGGTCCGCCGGCCGGTGGGTGGGACTGACAGACGTAGTTTGAACTCACGGTCCGCCGGCCGGTGGCTGGGACTGGTAGACGTAGTTTGAACTCACGGTCCGCCGGCCGGTGGCTGGGACTGGTAGACGTAGTTTGAACTCACGGTCCGCCGGCCGGTGGGTGGGACTGACAGACGTAGTTTGAACTCACGGTCCGCCGGCCGGTGGGTGGGACTGACAGACGTAGTTTGAACTCACGGTCCGCCGGCCGGTGGGTGGGACTGACAGACGTAGTTTGATCTCACGGTCCGCCGGCCGGTGGGTGGGACTGACAGACGTAGTTTGAACTCACGGTCCGCCGGCCGGTGGGTGGGACTGACAGACGTAGTTTGAACTCACGGTCCGCCGGCCGGTGGGTGGGACTGACAGACGTAGTTTGAACTCACGGTCCGCCGGCCGGTGGGTGGGACTGACAGACGTAGTTTGAACTCACGGTCCGCCGGCCGGTGGGTGGGACTGACAGACGTAGTTTGAACTCACGGTCCGCCGGCCGGTGGGTGGGACTGACAGACGTAGTTTGAACTCACGGTCCGCCGGCCGGTGGGTGGGACTGACAGACGTAGTTTGAACTCACGGTCCGCCGGCCGGTGGCTGGGACTGACAGACGTAGTTTGAACTCACGGTCCGCCGGCCGGTGGGTGGACTGACAGACGTAGTTTGACCTCGCTGTCCGCCGGCCGGTGGCTGGGACTGACAGACGTAGTTTGACCTCGCTGTCCGCCGGCCGGTGGCTGGGACTGACAGACGTAGTTTGAACTCACGGTCCGCCGGCCGGTGGCTGGGACTGACAGGCGTAGTTTGAACTCACGGTCCGCCGGCCGGTGGCTGGGACTGACAGACGTAGTTTGAACTCACGGTCCGCCGGCCGGTGGGTGGGACTGACAGACGTAGTTTGAACTCACGGTCCGCCGGCCGGTGGCTGGGACTGACAGACGTAGTTTGAACTCACGGTCCGCCGGCCGGTGGGTGGGACTGACAGACGTAGTTTGAACTCACGGTCCGCCGGCCGGTGGCTGGGACTGACAGACGTAGTTTGAACTCACGGTCCGCCGGCCGGTGGGTGGGACTGACAGACGTAGTTTGAACTCACGGTCCGCCGGCCGGTGGCTGGGACTGACAGACGTAGTTTGAACTCACGGTCCGCCGGCCGGTGGGTGGGACTGACAGACGTAGTTTGAACTCACGGTCCGCCGGCCGGTGGCTGGGACTGGCAGACGTAGTTTGAACTCACGGTCCGCCGGCCGGTGGCTGGGACTGACAGACGTAGTTTGACCTCGCTGTCCGCCGGCCGGTGGCTGGGACTGGTAGACGTAGTTTGAACTCACGGTCCGCCGGCCGGTGGGTGGGACTGACAGACGTAGTTTGACCTCGCTGTCCGCCGGCCGGTGGCTGGGACTGGTAGACGTAGTTTGAACTCACGGTCCGCCGGCCGGTGGGTGGGACTGACAGACGTAGTTTGAACTCACGGCCCGCCGGCCGGTGGCTGGGACTGGCAGACGTAGTTTGAACTCACGGCCCGCCGGCCGGTGGCTGGGACTGGCAGACGTAGTTTGAACTCACGGCCCGCCGGCCGGTGGCTGGGACTGGCAGACGTAGTTTGAACTCACGGTCCGCCGGCCGGTGGCTGGGACTGGCAGACGTAGTTTGAACTCACGGTCCGCCGGCCGGTTGGTGGGACTGACAGACGTAGTTTGAACTCACGGTCCGCCGGCCGGTGGCTGGGACTGACAGACGTAGTTTGAACTCACGGTCCGCCGGCCGGTGGCTGGGACTGACAGACGTAGTTTGAACTCACGGTCCGCCGGCCGGTGGCTGGGACTGGCAGACGTAGTTTGAACTCACGGTCCGCCGGCCGGTGGGTGGGACTGACAGACGTAGTTTGAACTCACGGTCCGCCGGCCGGTGGCTGGGACTGACAGACGTAGTTTGAACTCACGGTCCGCCGGCCGGTGACTGGGACTGGCAGACGTAGTTTGAACTCACGGTCCGCCGGCCGGTGGGTGGGACTGACAGACGTAGTTTGAACTCACGGTCCGCCGGCCGGTGGCTGGGACTGACAGACGTAGTTTGAACTCACGGTCCGCCGGCCGGTGGCTGGGACTGGCAGACGTAGTTTGAACTCACGGTCCGCCGGCCGGTGGCTGGGACTGACAGACGTAGTTTGAACTCACGGTCCGCCGGCCGGTGGCTGGGACTGACAGACGTAGTTTGAACTCACGGTCCGCCGGCCGGTGGCTGGGACTGACAGACGTAGTTTGAACTCACGGTCCGCCGGCCGGTGGCTGGGACTGGCAGACGTAGTTTGACCTCGCTGTCCGCCGGCCGGTGGGTGGGACTGACAGACGTAGTTTGAACTCACGGTCCGCCGGCCGGTGGCTGGGACTGGCAGACGTAGTTTGAACTCACAGTCCGCCGGCCGGTGGCTGGGACTGGTAGACGTAGTTTGACCTCGCTGTCCGCCGGCCGGTGGCTGGGACTGGTAGACGTAGTTTGAACTCACGGTCCGCCGGCCGGTGGCTGGGACTGGTAGACGTAGTTTGAACTCACGGTCCGCCGGCCGGTGGGTGGGACTGACAGACGTAGTTTGAACTCACGGCCCGCCGGCCGGTGGCTGGGACTGGTAGACGTAGTTTGAACTCACGGCCCGCCGGCCGGTGGCTGGGACTGGTAGACGTAGTTTGAACTCACGGCCCGCCGGCCGGTGGCTGGGACTGACAGACGTAGTTTGACCTCACGGTCCGCCGGCCGGTGGCTGGGACTGGCAGACGTAGTTTGAACTCACGGCCCGCCGGCCGGTGGCTGGGACTGACAGACGTAGTTTGACCTCACGGTCCGCCGGCCGGTGGCTGGGACTGGTAGACGTAGTTTGAACTCACGGCCCGCCGGCCGGTGGCTGGGACTGACAGACGTAGTTTGACCTCACGGTCCGCCGGCCGGTGGCTGGGACTGGTAGACGTAGTTTGAACTCACGGCCCGCCGGCTGGTGGCTGGGACTGACAGACGTAGTTTGAACTCACGGCCCGCCGGCCGGTGGCTGGGACTGACAGGCGTAGTTTGAACTCACGGTCCGCCGGCCGGTGGCTGGGACTGGTAGACGTAGTTTGAACTCACGGCCCGCCGGCCGGTGGGTGGGACTGACAGACGTAGTTTGAACTCACGGTCCGCCGGCCGGTGGCTGGGACTGGCAGACGTAGTTTGAACTCACGGTCCGCCGGCCGGTGGCTGGGACTGGTAGACGTAGTTTGAACTCACGGCCCGCCGGCCGGTGGGTGGGACTGGTAGACGTAGTTTGAACTCACGGTCCGCCGGCCGGTGGCTGGGACTGGCAGACGTAGTTTGAACTCACGGTCCGCCGGCCGGTGGCTGGGACTGGTAGACGTAGTTTGAACTCACGGTCCGCCGGCCGGTGGGTGGGACTGGTAGACGTAGTTTGAACTCACGGTCCGCCGGCCGGTGGGTGGGACTGGTAGACGTAGTTTGAACTCACGGTCCGCCGGCCGGTGGCTGGGACTGACAGACGTAGTTTGAACTCACGGCCCGCCGGTCGGTGGGTGGGACTGGTAGACGTAGTTTGAACTCACGGTCCGCCGGCCGGTGGGTGGGACTGGTAGACGTAGTTTGAACTCACGGTCCGCCGGCCGGTGGCTGGGACTGGCAGACGTAGTTTGAACTCACGGTCCGCCGGCCGGTGGCTGGGACTGACAGACGTAGTTTGAACTCACGGTCCACCGGCCGGTGGCTGGGACTGGCAGACGTAGTTTGAACTCACGGTCCGCCGGCCGGTGGCTGGGACTGGTAGACGTAGTTTGAACTCACGGCCCGCCGGCCGGTGGGTGGGACTGGTAGACGTAGTTTGAACTCACGGTCCGCCGGCCGGTGGCTGGGACTGGCAGACGTAGTTTGAACTCACGGTCCGCCGGCCGGTGGCTGGGACTGGTAGACGTAGTTTGAACTCACGGTCCGCCGGCCGGTGGGTGGGACTGGTAGACGTAGTTTGAACTCACGGTCCGCCGGCCGGTGGGTGGGACTGGTAGACGTAGTTTGAACTCACGGTCCGCCGGCCGGTGGCTGGGACTGACAGACGTAGTTTGAACTCACGGCCCGCCGGCCGGTGGGTGGGACTGGTAGACGTAGTTTGAACTCACGGTCCGCCGGCCGGTGGGTGGGACTGGTAGACGTAATTTGAACTCACGGTCCGCCGGCCGGTGGCTGGGACTGGCAGACGTAGTTTGAACTCACGGTCCGCCGGCCGGTGGCTGGGACTGACAGACGTAGTTTGAACTCACGGTCCGCCGGCCGGTGGCTGGGACTGGCAGACGTAGTTTGAACTCACGGTCCGCCGGCCGGTGGATGGGACTGACAGACGTAGTTTGACCTCACGGCCCGCCGGCCGGTGGCTGGGACTGACAGACGTAGTTTGAACTCACGGCCCGCCGGCCGGTGGCTGGGACTGACAGACGTAGTTTGAACTCACGGTCCGCCGGCCGGTGGGTGGGACTGACAGACGTAGTTTGAACTCACGGCCCGCCGGCCGGTGGCTGGGACTGACAGACGTAGTTTGAACTCACGGTCCGCCGGCCGGTGGCTGGGACTGGCAGACGTAGTTTGAACTCACGGTCCGCCGGCCGGTGGGTGGGACTGGTAGACGTAGTTTGAACTCACGGTCCGCCGGCCGGTGGGTGGGACTGACAGACGTAGTTTGAACTCACGGTCCGCCGGCCGGTGGCTGGGACTGGCAGACGTAGTTTGAACTCACGGTCCGCCGGCCGGTGGCTGGGACTGACAGACGTTTTTTTTCTTCTTCAAATAATAAGACTTTTATTTAACATATGTTCATCACATATACACGGATAGCACACGGGTATAAACAGAGAAAGTGGACGTCATTTTGCGAAGCAAGCACAACCATGGAAGTCTACATCTAGCGACACAGACAGAGCACGCATAGTTCACTAGGAAACCGTGGCAGTCGTCCATCAGTCGCCCCCCCCCCCCCCCCCCCCCAGCAGCGGAGAGCCCTCAGCCTGCTCCCCTCCCCAGTCAATGATGACCAGCTTCCCACATCCCCGCATTCGTTAAGAGCGGAACATTTTTTTTATAAATACAATCGCGATCAATGTACGGCTTACGCTCGTTTACACCCCCTCCCCCCACCATTCTCCCACACACCCACATGCCCCTCCCGCCCACTCCCGCCAGGGTTTAGGGTTGCCGCAGGCAGACCTTTTCTTTTAAATATTGATTTGGAGTTCTTCATTTATGAATGGTTTCCATTTTGCCTTAAACTTATCCATTCTCTCTTTTTTCATAGCAATTATTTTCTCCATGACATAATATCGCGACAAAAACGGCATAAAATCGTCTAAACATACCCGCTCTTCCTTAAAGCGCCGACTAACAATGAATTGCTTCGCAATCATCACAATAAGATTAACCACGCTCATAGTTTTTAGGGCCCCAAATATTATATTATTTACATTAGCATGAAAACGATGACATGGTTTGATTTTCTGATTAATTTTCGCCACTAGTTCATTCCAAAACAGTCTTATTTCATGGCAATCTACAAAATAATGTTGTATGGTTTCAATTCCACCACATTCATCCCAGAAAGGATCATTGAGAACACCTCTTATGCATAAAAAACGTCTGGTTGGGAAATATCTGTGTGTAATCCTGTATTGTAAGCTTTGTAGCTTAGTGGAGCTGGTAATCGTAAACGGTACCGAATATATCCTTCTCCAGTCCTCACCAAAGCTGATGCCCTCACTTTCCCATTTTAATTGAGCCCGTGGAATGGTGTCCCCTATCCAATAGTCGTGGAAAAAAACTGGATTTGACCTGTTGTATCGGAACATTCTTCCCTTGTATTACGATGTACGGAGCTGTGGTCCTCTCAGCTGTCGATAATGGTGCGCTCCCTACTAGCATCCGTTTCCACTCCGCCGGAATCGCCCTCAATAGGCTCATATAGCGAAGCGGGCCAATCCGCACATGATGATTTCGCTCCAAAAAAACTTGATGACTAAAGAGGTGACCGCGAATGTCAATAAAATCGTCTATAAATGTAATGCCATTGTCATAAAGTGACTTATAAAGAATCACTTTCCGATCTATGCAGACCGCTTTGTTACACCATATTATTTGTTTTCGCACGGCATTGCCACTTTCGGGTACGGTCATCGGCACCGCCTCTCTAAACCAAAGCAACATTTCTTTATAAAATTCCGGTATCAATCTCGTGCTAACCCATGTCCTATTGTAATCCATGTTTGTGATGTCACCAACGTAAATTTTACTTCTTTTTGGAATGCCTTGGCAAACGCCAATTCATTATTTGCAATAATTTTACCCACCCATGATGCTCTCATTGCTTTATATATTGCCAGAATGTTTGGCGCTTTCAATCCCCCTTGCTCAATTCCTAACTACGCTTCTATTTGCGCTGGTGGTTGAAATTTTAGCCATTAAATTGCGCGCGACGACGACTGTAAAAGGCCTAACAATATCTGGATGTGAGTTTAGGATGTCGCAATATTGTGACGACACCACATTATTCGTCAGAGATTCGCCCTCTGCTGTTGAAGCCATCAAGATAATAGACGAGTTCGGCAATGTATCTGGTCTTCAGCTGAATTTGAACAAATGTCAGTATATGTGGATAGGAGAGAAAAGGCAATCAGAGGAATTGATCTGCGGTTCCGTTCCCGTTAAGCACCTTAAAATTGTAGGCGTACTGTTCAGTGCGGTGCAAGATTGCAGCGATGACAATATGCAAGCTATAATGATAAAAATACAAAACACTCTGAATCAATGGTGCCAGCGTGATTTGACCATCAAGGGGAGGATTACCATTGCCAAGTCCTTGGTCATTTCACAGTTGATTTACATTATGTCAGCAGTGCGGATAGAAAGAAAACACTTGGATGCAATTCAGAGCAAAATTATGAAGTTTTTGTGGAGGGGAAGACCACCAAAGGTCGCTCGGAAAACGCTATATCAAGGGACTGACAGACGTAGTTTGAACTCACGGTCCGCCGGCCGGTGGCTGGGACTGACAGACGTAGTTTGACAGGACGGAAAAGGGGTTTAATGTTTGGTTCGCTTCAAGGCACGTTTGCCGATTGGCACTGTACAGTCGGTTTACTAATGATCTTCCCTTGCCACCACTTGGCGCTACGGTCGCGATAGGCACAACAAAATGTGTTTTCCCCACCGTAGGTTGGCACCCATTGTGTCTAGCAGGTGTGTGACCTGGGGAGGGGGAGGCAGGGAGTGCGGGGCGGTGTCGGAATGGAATGCGCCCGCGACCCGGGTGGTGGTCAGGGCCGTCTGTCTCGAGGGTCAAGAGGTCGCCTGTCCTGAGCTGGCAGAGATCCAACATTGGAGACTGAAATAATTAGACCTCGCACTGATATATTCGCATCACGCCGCTACGTACTTCACGCTCCGCCAACACACCCGGGCGGGTTTATATCCATTAAGTTAGCGACGATATCTGCGACGACACTTTCGACATCTGCGACGACAGTATTTAACACCTTGGGTCTATGAAGTATCGCCAGGTGTGCAGCTGATAGAACATCTGACTGGCTACGTGTTTAACCCGCGCAGTGCCGGGGAGTAGACCCCCCCCCCTCAGGTTTTTCGATAATAGCGGGAAAATGGCGGCGCTTAGCGCCGCCGTTTTTGGCACAGCTGTTCGGACATCAATTGCCCACAGTATGTTAAAAAAAATACCTCGGGTCATCTCAGGTCAGGTCACCAGACCAGGTCACGTGACTCCACCTCCAAAAAGCTTGTCGTACCACAGTCACAGTTTTTGGATGATCGGTTTTACACTTGCAGGAATTCATAAGGTGATATATATCTACAATTCGTTTATCTTGGATTTGTATGTCAGCGACCTAAGGTCGGGTCAATTTCGTGACCTCCCCAGTATAAGTCAATGGGGAAATATTAAAATGCTTCCTATTCCGAGGATACGCAAGATAGCAGTCTAATTCCTTCTGGATCATGTTATTTTAGGCCATGCTTGATGACCTAGGTGCCATTTTTGTTCAGTGACTCCGAGGTCAGCCGAGGCCAGCGGAGGTCATCCGAGGTCACCAACAGTTTGTTTTTGTCAATAACTCGACATGATGACGATAGATAAGTGAAACCGACACCAATGGGTTTGTCTTGTCGAGGCACGTCTTCCCATATGCAACATGACCTAATTGGGTCACCACTTGACCTTGACCTGAGGTCACTTTTTTAGTTGGCCTAACCTAGTCAACACTAACATGAGTCGAAGCGCCTTGACGAGACAAACACGATGGCGTCAAAATTATTTCCTTGTCGTTATTAGGGGAAAAGCTATTTGTGAAAAACTGTTTTGCTAAAAAATAGCCTTTTTGACATTTGATGAGCTCTGGAGCCTAAACTATTGACCTGAGCTAAAATCTGAGGACACCAAGTGGATTGCATTTTGCAAGAGCTTTCTATTGTTTTTGCTTCGTTTGTTCCTAGCTATCATAGTTCCCGAGATATTTGGGGCTGTTCGAAGCGAAGTCCTAAAACTGGAAAATCTGACCTTTGATGACCTCTGGTAACCTCAATATTGACTTGAGCAAAAAAAAATATCCCAAATACCTTCGAATGTGCTTGTCGAGAGATTTCGAACGCCGTTTTCCGCGTCTTGCTAGCCCTTTTAGTTTTCGAGTTGGAGGGGGGTCTAAACACCCCCCCCCCGCACGACGAAGGTGGTGCCGGCACGGCGCGGGTTAAATTTGACCGTGACCTTGAGATCAGGTCAAAATATCGACACTTTATTTTTGGCGCAATGCAAATTTCTCAATCGTCGCAAGCGACACGACGGATAGCCATTTCCGAGATATCTGTGACGACGGTATCGGTCAACTTGAGATAACAAAAAAAAAATGTTATTCTTAAAGTATAGCCCGTGCAGTGTTCTATCAATTGCACACTTAGCGATGCTTCACAGACCTGATGTTTTCTTAAAACTGGTCATCACAGACATCGTCGCTAACTTGACCAGCATTCTAGGTCTGCATATATTTCCAATCACGGTCCGCCACACAGCCTCGCCACACATGCGCATTGTTATTCCCCAATCGGCCTGTGTGGGTCAGACCAGGACGGAGCGGTGCAGATTGCGCCAAGTATCGGCCGGCACCGGGCGAGCTGTCAAACCGGTCCGGCCCCGCCTCGGTGCGGGATTCAGCCAGCTATCGTTTTGCCTACCATGGGAAACCCAGAGCTAGGGAAGATCATTAGTAGACCGACTGTACATATTGGATGTTTTTTCGAGACAATGATGTCAGTTCTGTTTAAAACTGGCTGAGTTTTGACTTGCGTATTAATTTACATTTCACTACAACCGTTTTGATGAGACTTGTCGCACTGTTTCTTAAAATAAATGATCTGTTGACATGTATCAGTCCCACTGCAGCATAAGTTTGTCACATAAGTCACTGCCGAATGCTGATATCCATGGACTTACTAGCCCCGTTGTTGACACTGTGTTTGTGTGTGTGTGTGTGTGTCTGTGTGTCGGCAGTTCGTGGGCGCGTGTAACCCGCCGACCGACCCGGGCCGGAAGCCGCTCTCCCACCGCCTACTGCGGCACGTTCCCGTGGTGTATGTCGACTACCCCGGAGAGACGTCCCTCAAACAGGTCAGTACACCTGAGAGACGTCCCTCAAACAGGTCAGTACATCTGAGGGACGTCCCTCAAACAGGTCAGTACGTGTCGACTACCCCGGAGAGACGTCCCTTAAACAGGTCAGTACGTGACGTGAGACGTCCCTCAAACAGATCAGTACATCTGAGAGCCCCCCCCCCCCCCTCAACAGATCAGTACATCTGAGAGACCCCCTCAAACAGATCAGTACATCTGAGAGACCCCTCAAACAGATCAGTACACTGAGAGACCCCCTCAACAGGTCAGTACATCTGAGAGCCCCCCCCCCCTCAACAGATCAGTACATCTGAGAGACCCCATCAAACAGATCAGTACATCTGAGAGACCCCCTCAAACAGATCAGTACATCTGAGAGACCCCCTCAAACAGATCAGTCATCTGGGAGACCCCCTCAAACAGATCAGTACATCTGAGAGACCCCCTCAAAACAGGTCAGTACATCTGAGAGCCCCCCCCCCCCCTCAAAACAGATCAGTACATCTGAGAGACCCCATCAAACAGATCAGTACATCTGAGAGACCCCCTCAAACAGATCAGTACATCTGAGAGACCCCCTCAAACAGATCAGTACATCTGGGAGACCCCCTCAAACAGATCAGTACATCTGAGAGACCCCCTCAAACAGATCAGTACATCTGAGAGACCCCCTCAAACAGATCAGTACATCTGAGAGACCCCCTCAAACAGATCAGTACATCTGAGAGACTCCCTCAAACAGGTCAGTACATCTGAGGAACGTCCCCCCCCCTCAAACAGATCAGATACATCTGAGAGACCCCTCAAACAAGATCAGTACATCTGAGAGACCCCCCTCAAACAGATCAGTACATCTGAGAGACCCCCCTCAAACAGATCGTACATTCTGAGAGACCCCTCAAACAGATCAGTACATCTGAGAGACCCCCCTCAAACAGACAGTACATCTGAGAGACCCCCTCAAACAGATCAGTACATTGAGAGACCCCCTCAAAACAGGTCAGTACATCTGAGCGCCCCCCCCCCCCTCAAACAGATCAGTACATCTGAGAGACCCCCCCTCAAACAGATCAGTACATCTGAGAGACCCCTCAAACAGGTCAGTACATCTGAGAGCCCCCCCCCCTCAAATAGATCAGTACATCTGAGAAGACCCTCCTCAAACAGATCAGTACATCTGAGAGACCCCCCTCAAGACAGATCAGGTACATCTGAGAGACCCCCTCAAACAGATCAGTACATCTGAGAGACCCCCTCAAACAGGTCAGTACATCTGAGAGCCCCCCCCCTCAACAGATCAGTACATCTGAGAGACCCCCCCTCAAACAGATCAGTACATCTGAGAGACTCCCTCAAACAGGTCAGAACATCTGAGGACGTCCCCCCCCCTCAAACAGATCAGTACATCTGAGAGACCCCCCTCAAACAGATCAGTACATCTGAGCCCCCCCCCCCCCTCAAACAGATCAGTACATCTGAGAGACCCCCCTCAAACAGATCAGTACATATGAGAGACCCCCTCAAACAGGTCAGTACATCTGAGGACGTCTCCCCCCCCCCCTCAAACAGATCAGTACATCTGAGAGACCCCCCTCAAACAGATCAGTACATCTGAGAGACCCCCCTCAAACAGATCAGTACATCTGAGAGCCCCCCCCCGCCCCTCAAACAGATCAGTAACATGTGAGAGACCCCCTCAAACAGATCAGTACATCTGAGAGACCCCCCTCAAACAGATCAGTACATCTGATAGACCCCCCTCAAACAGGTCAGTACATCTGAGAGACTCCCTCAAACAGGTCAGTACATCTGAGAGACCCCCCTCAAACAGATCAGTACCTCTGAGAGCCCCCCCCCCCTCAAACAGATCAGTACATCTGAGAGACCCCCTCAAACAGATCAGTACATCTGAGAGCCCCCCCCCCTCAAACAGATCAGTACATCTGAGAGACCCCCCTCAAACAGATCAGTGCATCTGAGAGCCCCCCCTCAAACAGGTCAGTACATCTGAGGACGTCCCCCCCCCTCAAACAGATCAGTACATCTGAGAGACCCCCTCAAACAGATCAGTACATCTGAGAGCCCCCCTCAAACAGATCAGTACATCTGAGAGACCCCCTCAAACAGATCAGTACATCTGAGAGCCCCCCCCCCCCCTCAAACAGATCAGTACATCTGAGAGACCCCCTCAAACAGATCAGTACATCTGAGAGCCCCCCCCCCTCAAACAGATCAGTACATCTGAGAGACCCCCTCAAACAGATCAGTACATCTGAGAGCCCCCCCCCCCCAAAACAGATCAGTACATCTGAGACCCCCCTCAAACAGGTCAGTACATCTGAGGGACGTCCCCCCCCCCCCTCAAACAGATCAGTACATCTGAGAGACCCCCTCAAACAGATCAAGTACATCTGAGAGCCCCCTCAAACAGATCAGTACATCTGAGAGACCCCCCCTCAAACAGATCAGTACATCTGAGAGACCCCCTCAAACAGGTCAGTACATCTGAGAGAGCCCCCCCCCCCCTCAAACAGATCAGTACATCTGAGAGACCCCCCTCAAACAGATCAGTACATCTGAGAGCCCCCCCCCCCCCCCCTCAAACAGATCAGTACATCTGAGAGACCCCTCAAACAGATCAGTACATCTGAGAGACCCCCTCAAACAGATCAGTACATCTGAGAGACCCCCTCAAACAGATCAGTACATCTGAGAGACCCCCTCAAACAGGTCAGTACATCTGAGAGAGCCCCCCCCCCCCCTCAAACAGATCAGTACATCTGAGAGACCCCCCTCAAGCAGATCAGTACATCTGAGAGACCCCCTCAACAGATCAGTACATCTGAGAGACCCCCTCAAACAGATCAGTACATCTGAGAGCCCCCCCCCCCCCTCAAACAGATCAGTACATCTGAGAGACCCCCCTCAAACAGATCAGTACATCTGAGAGCCCCCCCCCCCCTCAAAAGGTCAGTACATCTGAGAGACCCCCCTCAAACAGATCAGTACATCTGAGAGCCCCCCCCCCCCCCTCAAACAGATCAGTACATCTGAGAGACCCCCTCAAACAGATCAGTACATCTGAGAGACCCCCTCAAACAGATCAGTACATCTGAGAGACCCCCTCAAACAGATCAGTACAGCTGAGAGCCCCCCTCAAACAGATCAGTACATCTGAGAGCCCCCTCAAACAGATAAGTACATCTGAGAGCCCCCCTCAAACAGATCAGTACATCTGAGAGCCCCCCCCCCCCCCCTCAAACAGATCAGTACATCTGAGAGACCCCCTCAAACAGGTCGGTACATCTGAGAGCCCCCCCCCCCCCCCCCCTCAAACAGATCAGTACATCTGAGAGACCCCCCTCAAACAGATCAATACATCTGAGAGCCCCCCCCCCCCCTCAAACAGATCAGTACATCTGAGAGACCCCTCAAACAGATCAGTACATCTGAGAGCCCCCCCCCCCCCCCCCCCTCAAACAGGTCAGTACATCTGAGAGACCCCCCTCAAACAGATCAGTACATCTAAGAGCCCCCCCCTCTAACAGATCCAGTACATATGAGAGACCCCCTGAACAGATCAGTACATCTGCAGAGCCCCCCCCCCCCCACCCTCAAACAGATCAGTACATCTGAGAGACCCCCTCAAACAGATCAGTACATCTGAGAGCCCCCTCAAACAGATCAGTACATCTGAGAGCCCCCCTCAAACAGATCAGTACATCTGAGAGACCCCCTCAAACAGATCAGTACATCTGAGAGACCCCCCTCAACAGGTCAGTACATCTGAGAGACTCCCTCAAACAGGTCAGTACATCTGAGAGACCCCCTCAAACAGATCAGTACATCTGAGAGCCCCCCCCCCTCAAACAGATCAGTACATCTGAGAGACCCCCTCAAAACAGGTCAGTAGCACGGTACACATGGGAGGAATGTCTCTCAGGCAGGTCAGTGTGTATGTCATACACGGAACAGGCTGGGACAGTGGTGTGATGTGATGGCCGGCCCAGCAGCGGCGGCCGTGGACAGTGGTGTGATGTGATGGCCTTCCCCGCGGCGGCGGCCGTGGACAGTGTGGACAGTGGTGTGATGTGATGGCCGGCCCAGCAGCGGCGGCGGCCGTGGCCAGTGGTGGACAGTGGTGTGATGTGATGCGGGCCAGCAGCGGCGGCCGTGGACAGTGGTGTGATGTGATGGCCGGCCCAGCGGCGGCGGCCGTGGCCAGTGGTGGACAGTGGTGTGATGTGATAGCCGGCCCAGCGGCGGCGGCGGCCGTGGCCAGTGGTGTGATGTGATGGCCGTTGCCAGCTCAGAACGAGCGGTGAAGGTGAAGGATCTGCTTATTGAGAGCTGGTGCTTTTCTCGTGTGTGTGCAATTGTTTGGTGTAGTAATATTTGGTGTGTATTTTTTTGTCGCTGTCTAGCATGATTGTTAATAACCCTGGCAGATGCATGCTCAGTTTTCCTCTCAGTTCTCCAACTGTGCCCCAATCAGATTTTGTCTAGGTCTTTCTCATACCCTTAAAAGACGTCATCTACACCAGTTTCGGCCATTCGGTATGAACCCCGGTCATCTCTGATGCCTGTTTGTCTCGTCTGACGCCCTGTTTGTCTCGTCTGACTCTGTGACTCGGTGACCCGCCAGATCTACGGCACGTTCAACCGGCGCGATGCTGCGCATGCAGCCGGCGCTGAAGACGTACGCCGAGCCTCTGACGTCTGCGATGGTGGAGTTCTACCTGCGCTCGCAGCAGCGGTTCACGCAGGGACATGCAGCCGCACTACGTCTACTCGCCGCGAGAGATGACGCGCTGGGTGCGCGGCATCTGTGAGGCCATCAGGTGCGCCGGCAGGCCAGGACCGAGAGCAGGGTGACGGACGGCCGGGGCTGAGAGGAGGGACAGGGGGGCAGCGGAGGGGGGCTGAGGGAGCAGGGTGGACTGAGGGGGCTGAGAGGAGGGACAGGGGGACAGCGGAGGGGGGGGGGGGCTGAGGGTGTCCAGTGGAGGGGTCGTGGGATCGTACTGCAGAGTTGGACTGTGTGTGTGTTAGTGGGTCAGTTCGCAGGGCACTGCGGGTGACTGAGACGGGATGTGCTGGCCCCATGTCTGTGACTGAGATGGGATGTGCTGGCCATGTCTGTGACTGAGACGGATGTGCTGGCCCCATGTCTGTGACTGAGACGGGATGTGCTGGCCCCATGTCTGTGACTGAGACGGGATGTGCTGGCCCCATGTCTGTGACTGAGACGGGATGTGCTGGCCCCATGTCTGTGACTGAGACGGGATGTGCTGGCCCCATGTCTGTGACTGAGACGGGATGTGCTGGCCCCATGTCTGTGACTGAGACGGGATGTGCTGGCCCCATGTCTGTGACTGAGACGGGGATGTGCTGGCCCCATGTCTGTGACTGAGACGGGATGTGCTGGCCCCATGTCTGTGACTGAGACGGGATGTGCTGGCCCCATGTAGTGGCTGAGACGGGATGTGCTGGCCCCATGTCTGGTGACTGAGACGGGATGTGCTGGCCCCATGTCTGTGGACTGAGACGGGAATGTGCTGGCCCCATGTCTGTGACTGAGACGGGATGTGCTGGCCCATGTCTGTGACTGAGACGGGATGTGCTGGCCCCATGTCTGTGACTGAGACAGGATGTGCTGCCCCATGTCTGTGACTGAGACGGGATGTGCTGGCCCCATGTCTGTGGCTGAGACGGGATGTGCTGGCCCCATGTCTGTGACTGAGACGGGATGTGCTGGCCCCATGTCTGTGACTGAGACGGGATGTGCTGGCCCCATGTCTGTGACTGAGACGGGATGTGCTGGCCCCATGTCTGTGACTGAGACGGGATGTGCTGGCCCCATGTCTGTGACTGAGACGGATGTGCTGGCCCCATGTCTGTGACTGAGACAGGATGTGCTGGCCCCATGTCTGTGACTGAGATCGGGATGTGCTGGCCCCATGTCTGTGACTGAGACGGGATGTGCTGGCCCATGTCTGTGACTGAGTCGGATGTGCTGGCCCCATGTCTGTGACTGAGACGGGATGTGCTGGCCCCATGTCTGTGGCTGAGACGGGATGTGCTGGCCCATGTCTGTGACTGAGACGGGATGTGCTGGCCCATGTCTGTGACTGAGACGGGATGTGCTGGCCCCATGTCTGTGGCTGAGACGGATGTGCTGGCCCATGTCTTGACTGAGACGATGTGCTGGCCCCATGTCTGTGACTGAGACGGGATGTGCTGGCCCCATGTCTGTGACTGAATCGGTATGTGCTGGCCCCATGTCTGTGACTGAGACGGATGTGCTGGCCCATGTCTGTGACTGAGACAGGATGTGCTGGCCCCATGTCTGTGACTGAGACGGGATGTGCTGCCCATGTCTGTGACTGAGACGGGATGTGCTGGCCATGTCTGTGACTGAGACAGGATGTGCTGGCCCCATGTCTGTGACTGAGACGGATGTGCTGCCCCATGTCTGTGACTGATACGGGATGTGCTGCCCCATGTCTGTGACTGATACGGGATGTGCTGGCCCCATGTCTGTGACTGAGACGGATGTGCTGGCCCCATGTCTGTGACTGAGACGGGATGTGCTGGCCCCATGTCTGTGACTGAGACGGGATGTGCTGGCCCCATGTCTGTGACTGAGATGGGATGTGCTGGCCCCATGTCTGTGACTGAGATGGGATGTGCTGGCCCCATGTCTGTGACTGAGACGGGATATGCTGGCCCATGTCTGTGGCTGATACGGGATGTGCTGGCCCATGTCTGTGACTGAGACGGGATTGTGCTGGCCCCATGTCTGTGACTGAGACGGGATGTGCTGGCCCCATGTCCTGTGACTGAGACGGGATGTTGCTGGCCCCATGTCTGTGACTGCAGCGGAGATGTGCTGGCCCCATGTCTGTGACTGAGACAGGATGTGCTGGCCCCATGTCTGTGACTGAGACGGGATGTGCTGGGCCCCATGTCTGTGACTGAGACGGAATGTGCTGC
>JAXIVJ010002997.1:0-100393 GCA_036785665.1 Chirona hameri
CGTGCATATGGGTTTGCAATGCGTGCAATTGAAACTATTCATTAGCAGGACAAGATCAGACTAAGGAGATTATAATAATCTGATTAGCGTATAACTATCTGAATAAAATCTACTGACGTTTGCTTAATTTAACGAGCTGACACGTGATACCATCAGTTGACAAGGCGTGAAGCAGAGGATGTATTTGTGAAGCTCCCATGGCTGTGCTGACAGCCAAACGGTGCATATAAAAATCAGCCGGAGATTGAAGTCAGATTGGCGAGAAGTCTCGTAAGACCACTGGTGGTCTTGTCATCAGGCGGCACGGACCGGCGCTATCTAAGACGCCATACGTCACTGGCTGAAGCCAAATCTCCCGGATCAATTGCTGCATCAAACACTGTGAGAACTCGCAGCTATCATGGCGGGCATCAGTCAACTGTCGCCGACGACCTCGTCGCAGACGTAATCACGTCGACAAGGCTGAAGCCGAGACACTAAAGCGTTTTTGTTCACCCAGTTAAAATGACGTGACAGGTTTAATGCGTGGCGTGCACGCTTAAGTATAGCGCGATCGGGCAGAAGCGCAGTCAAGCCCTGGAGGAGGTGTGTACCAAGGAATATGGATTTGGAATTTGGTTAGGAATTCTCTTAAACCAAACCTGATTATATAAGCACAATGAAAGGCAATGAAGTTTGATTAAATTATGTAAATATTCAGACTTGAGCATTAGATGAGTTGGTCGAACGAGGCATGACGTGGCGCTCCTGGAACCCGCCTGGCACTTGATAGCTCATTGCATTGTACGTACACTTTTGTATTATGTATTCATGCACGCATAAAATATGCATCAATATCTTAACATAGTCTGACTGACATCTCCGGTTCCCGCCGTTCTTCATTATATTCCGTTTGTGGCGCGCCCTGTCAGCAGCATTGTGCAACACCGCAGCGGCAAACAGCTGTTTTAATTTCGTATGTGTTGTCGCAGCCTGTCAGGTCGGCGAGTGTGCGTGGCTATCCGGTCGTGCCGCCGAGCACGGTCAGAGGCGATCCATCAACTTCAAACGGGCCGTCCCGTCCGCTGTCGCCAGTACTCTCCGCAGACGCTCCGTACGGGTGCGTACAGCCGCCCACACCAGTGACAGCAGGTCACAGCCGCTCACCGCCGCTCACCGCCGCTCACCGCCGCTCACCGCCGCTCACCGCCGCTCACCGCCGCTCACTGCCGCTCACAGCCGCTCACAACCCCGCTCACCGCCGCTTACAACCACTCACTGCCGCTCATATCCGCTCACCGCCGCTCACTGCCGCTCACCGCCGCTCACTGCCGCTCACAGCCGCTCACCGCCGCTCACAACCACTCACTGCCGCTCATATCCGCTCACCGCCGCTCACATCCGCTCACCGCCGCTCACCGCCGCTCACCGCCGCTCACAGCCGCTCACAACTGCTCATATCCGCTCACCGCCGCTCACAGCCACTCACCGCCGCTCACCGCCGCTCACCGCCGCTCACAGCCGCTCACAACTGCTCATATCCGCTCACCGCCGCTCACCGCCGCTCACAACCGCTCATATCCGCTCACAACCGCTTATAACAGCTCACAGGTGGTCACAGAAGCCCACAGCCGCTCACAACCGCTTATGACAGCTCACAGGTGGTTACAGAAGCTCATAGTCGCTCGCAGACGATCACAGCCGCTCACAGTTGCTCACAGTTGCTCACAGTTGCTCACACGGCAATCATAGCCGCTCGCAGCGTCCAATCGGTACACACATCGTGCCGCTGAACGACCAGTCAGTTGGTCCTGGTCTGGTCAGTTGGTTCCGGTCCGGTCAGTTGGTCCTGGTCCGGTCAGTTGGTCCCGGTCCGGTCAGTTGGTCCCGGTCCGGTCAGTTGGTCCCGGTCTGGTCAGTTGGTCCTGGTCTGGTCAGTTGGTCCCGGTCTGGTCAGTTGGTCCCGGTCTGGTAAGTTGGTCCCGGTCCGGTCAGTTGGTCCCGGTCTGGTCAGTTGGTCCCGGTCTGGTCAGTTGGTCCCGGTCCGGTCAGTTGGTCCCGGTCTGTTCAGTTGGTCCCGGTCCGGTCAGTTGGTCCCGGTCTGGTCAGTTGGTCCCGGTCCGGTCAGTTGGTCCCGGTCTGGTCAGTTGGTCCCGGTCTGGTCAGTTGGTCCCGGTCCGGTCAGTTGGTCCCGGTCTGGTCAGTTGGTCCCGGTCTGGTCAGTTGGTCCCGGTCCGGTCAGTTGGTCCCGGTCCGGTCAGTTGATCCCGGCCCGGTCAGTTGGTCCCGGTCTGGTCAGTTGGTCCCGGTCCGGTCAGTTGGTCCCGGTCCGGTCAGTTGGTCCCGGTCCGGTCAGTTGGTCCCGGTCTGGTCAGTTGGTCCCGGTCTGGTCAGTTGGTCCCGGTCTGGTCAGTTGGTCCTGGTCTGGTCAGTTGATCCCGGTCTGGTCAGTTGGTCCCGGTCCGGTCAGTTGGTCTCGGTCCGGTCAGTTGGTCTCGGTGAGACGGCGCGATGCGAGCCGGGGCGACGTGGCACCGGACACGTGCAGGGAAATGAGCCAGGCATCGAATGTATTGTTTGCCGCTCAGTGTCGGGTGACGGGTGACGGGTGACGGCTGACGGCTGACGGCTGACGGCTGACGGGTGACGGGTGACGGCTGATGGCTGACGGGTGACGGCTGACAGCTGACGGCTGACCGGTGACGGGTGACGGGTGACGGGTGACGGGTGACGGCTGACAGCTGACGGCTGACGGCTGACGGCTGACCGGTGACGGGTGACGGGTGACGGGTGACGGGTGACGGCTGACAGCTGACGGCTGACGGCTGACCGGTGACGGGTGACGGGGGACGGCTGACGGGTGACGGCTGACGGCTGACGGCTGACGGCTGACGGCTGACCGGTGACGGGTGACGGGTGACGGGTGACGGGTGACGGCTGACGGCTGACGGCTGACGGCTGACGGCTGACGGCTGACGGCTGACCGGTGACGGGTGACGGGTGACGGGTGACGGGGGACGGCTGACGGGTGACGGCTGACAGCTGACGGCTGACCGGTGACGGGTGACGGGTGACGGGTGACGGGTGACGGCTGACGGCTGACGGCTGACGGCTGACGGCTGACGGCTGACGGCTGACGGCTGACGGCTGACGGCTGACGGCTGACGGCTGATGGCTGATGGGTGACGGCTGACGGCTGACAGCTGAAGGATTGCAGTTGTGCACCTTACACGAGTGGATACCCGGTGACAGATCTAGCCCGGCAGCGGGGAGATGCATGGTGCACAATGCACAGTGAGTACCGTCACCGGCCGAGCTGGGGACCGACGTCCAAAAGAAACGTATGCCGGGTCATGACCTGACCTAAGCAGCAGATGCTGATGAAAGGGGAATGTGAGGGTTGCCGGGGCATCAGAAAGCATAACACGTAAAAATATGGTTTGAGGTGGAGTGGGGCTTTTTATAGAGGACATGGACATGACATGAGCATTCCTTCCTAGGATGCACCGGGCAGTCGTATTCAATATATACTTTTCAGCGATGTAGCTTTGGTTGTGTGATATTTATCTGTTGTCTGGGGAATACTTTCTGCATCCATGCATCCCTATTATTCAGCAATTCGTTGCCTTTTCAGCTCGCAGCTGTTCCACTGCTTATGCTGTTTCAAGGCATTTGCATTTTTCAATAGATAACAGTATGCAACAGCAAAAGTCATGTCATATGAATACCCTCGGTGAAGATAGGCATAGGGATACTGGAATATGACGCCAAGTTATATAGAATGCAGACTCCTTGCACTCGTGACATAAGGAAGGTACATTGTTTAAAACAATTATCTGTCACCGCCCCACGTGCATAGCTGAATAACACAAGCCGCGGGGGCTGTAAGCTCCTCTCACACCTCTGGCGGCCGAGCCCTTGTGCAGCTTGTAAAATGCGTCCTATCTCCACCGCAATGGATTGTATGAACACGAACATGATAGCGACCACGTGTCTCCGCCGTGACCGACGACCCCGGCGGGCTGACCAACAAGTGCTACACTTTGTTTTGCATGTGTCGGCCCAGTGACGCCCCTCGAGCCGCGGGCGCGTCACGCGGGCGCGTCACGCCGGAGACCGACCCAATCTCGGCGACACGGCCGCGTCCATGTTTGGCGGTCCGGCCGGACTTGTCGGCGGCCGGGTGTCGGCCGGCATGCATTATTTCGACACGGTGTCGCACTTCATCATAAGGACAGCTGTCCGGCACCCAGGGCACGTGTATGAGACGATCGGTCGTCACTCCGGCGCCGTATCGCGACGACAGCGGGTGCAGCTGAGATCAGGGGAATATATGGAACGCAGCTGAGATCAGGGGAACATGGGGGATGCAACTGAGATCAGGGGAATACGAGGATGCAGCTGAGATCAGGGGAATATATGGAACGCAGCTGAGATCAGGGGAACATGGAGGATACAACTGAGATCAGGGGAATACGAGGATGCAGCTGAGATCAGGGGAACATGGAGGATGCAACTGAGATCAGGGGAATACGAGGATGCAGCTGAGATCAGGGGAACATGGGGGATGCAACTGAGATCAGGGGAACATGGGGGATGCAACTGAGATCAGGGGAATACGAGGATGCAGCTGAGATCAGGGGAACATGGGGACGCAGCTGGGATCAGGGGAATATGGGGGATACAACTGAGAGCAGGGGAGCATGGGGGATGCAACTGAGATCAGGGGAATACGAGGATGCAACTGAGATCAGGGGAACATATGGAACGCAGCTGAGATCAGGGGAACATGGGGGACGCAGCTGAGATCAGGGGAACATGGGGATGCAACTGAGATCAGGGGAATACGAGGATGCAACTGAGATCAGGGGAACATGGGGGATACAGCTGAGATCAGGGGAACATGGGGACGCAGCTGAGATCAGGGGAACATGGGGGACGCAGCTGAGATCAGGGGAACATGGGGATGCAACTGAGATCAGGGGAACATGGGGATGCAGCTGAGATCAGGGGAACATGGGGGATACAGCTGAGATCAGGGGAACATGGGGACGCAGCTGAGATCAGGGGAACATGGGGGATACAGCTGAGATCAGGGGAACATGGGGACGCAGCTGAGATCAGGGGAACATGGGGGACGCAGCTGAGATCAGGGGAACATGGGGATGCAACTGAGATCAGGGGAACATGGGGATGCAGCTGAGATCAGGGGAACATGGGGACGCAGCTGAGATCAGGGGAACATGGAGGATACAGCTGAGATCAGGGGAACATGGGGACGCAGCTGAGATCAAGGGAACATGGGGGATGCAACTGAGATCAGGGGAATACAAGGATGCAGCTGAGATCAGGGGAACATGGGGGATACAGCTGAGATCAGGGGAACATGGGGGATACAGCTGAGATCAGGGGAACATGGGGGATACAGCTGAGATCAGGGGAACATGGGGGATACAGCTGAGATCAGGGGAACATGGGGGATGCAACTGAGATCAGGGGAATACGAGGATGCAGCTGAGATCAGGGGAACATGGGGGATACAGCTGAGATCAGGGGAACATGGGGGATACAGCTGAGATCAGGGGAACATGGGGGATACAGCTGAGATCAGGGGAACATGGGGGATACAGCTGAGATCAGGGGAACATGGGGGATACAGCTGAGATCAGGGGAACATGGGGACGTAGCTGAGATCAGGGGAACACCGGGGATACAGCTGAGATCAGAGGAATACGGGGATGCAGTGAGTGTCGACTCTTACCAATCCTTATAGCAGTCCTTCTCTCAGTCCTCCTCTCAAGTTGTATTTTAGTCCTCCTCTAAATTTGTATCTTAGTCCTCTCACTCCCCCTCTCATTCCTCCGCTCGGTCCTCTCTCAGTCCTCCTCTCATTCATTCCAGTCCTATCAGTTCCCTCAGTCCTCCTCGCAGCCCTCTTCTCAGTCCCCTGTCCCCTTTCGGTCCTCCTCTCGATCCTCCTCTCGATCCTTCTCTAGGTCCGCCTTTTGGTCTTCTTTTCAGTCCTCCTTTCGGTGCTCTTCTCAGTCTTTCTCTCAACCCTCCTCTCTGTCCTCCCATCAGTCCTCTTCTCAGTCCTCCTATCAGTCTTCTTATCAGTCCTCCTCTCAGTCCTCCCCTTGGTCCTCCTTCCAGTCCTCTGCTCAGTCCTCCCCTCGATCTTCCTCTCGGTCCTCCTCTTAGTCCTCCTCTCAATCCTCTTCTCGGTCAACTTCTCTGTCCTTCTCTATGGGCCAATGCGGAAAGTTTATGCAGCATAGATGAAAGCTTAATGATACTGTTTACTCGTATGGATATGCAAATTTATCGGAGCATCATACCAATATGATACGACAGTAGTTGACCGAAGTGGCGCTGTAAGAAATGTCTTGTGACATGTTTCTAAATTTTCACCCTGCGATTGAAAAGCTGACAAAATCACAAAAGCAGACGAACGTGTAGCATTTGGTAACATTTTCATGTTCGCACCGGAAATGAATATTAATTCTGCAAGTGATACACTTGAGGTAATAGCCTGACAATATTCAGATGTAGAAACAGCAGTTAGTTGCTATTAGCGGGATCGAAAAAATACTAAAAAGACCAGACATAAAAATATACAAGTTTTAATCTGATAGAGATCGTTCGTTCAAGACACACATTAATGAACGATGCCTGTCATAGTGTGTAGTTAGGTATATGGCATGGAGGCGAGTCCCATTCATATGTCTTAAGTCTCTGTACAGTTAAAAAAAAGTATACTTAAAACCGTAACATAAGTGCAAAACATGCACATTATAAGTCGTAAAACGGTATATGACAACCAACATCAGATTAATAATTGTGCCAACGGTGACATACAGTGACTTCGGCACCCTGCATTCCAGTTTGCGGTTCTAAGAAGTGCGATTTTAAAAGTGTTTAGGCAAATGGACGAACGTCGCATGGCCGCGATAACATTGGAGGACTCAGGACAGTAAAATAGTCAACGGACACGTCTACTCTCTTAGCGAGCCTCAATCGTCTGAAGCCTCAGCACAGTGACAGCCTCCCAAGACTGAACAGGTCGCTGTTTTCGAGTCTGTCGCTCCGGCTGACGTTCCTGTATGGTTCTGGTGAAGGGTCGCCTTTCGGGAACTGCACGCCAAGTGACACCATCATTCCAACGGCACGGTCGCAAGGGCGCATCCGTCGTGGCAGCATCTCTTGAGATCTCGACGTAGCTGACGTATGTGTTTGTTTCCGAACTTGTTCGCCCCTGCTGTACCCATTTCTGCTCATTCATAGTCTGTATTCTTGTTGAATATCTGACCGGCAAACACCTGGCGCCGGCGTCCTGTGGTTAATTGACGACGCAGCGCCATCCGATCATCCATTCAGCTCCTTCATGTCCTGCATCCGCGCCGCCTCACTGCTAACGTTCCGAAGCAGCTCGACCTCCACACCTCCGATTTGCCAGACGTCCACCACTGCTGAACAGGCCATCAGATAAACTGTGGACTGGAGAGCGGCCCAGCATCAGCGGCTGCACATGCAGTTCAAAAGACCTGCACGTCGAAAATTCAGGCTGACAAAGGAGGGCTGCGCTCTAAGCAACTTTTCCTGCTTTTCCTGCTTCAGAGGTAAAGGCCTCATTATCTTTTTCGCCGGCGGAGTCGGAAATGATGGTGGCCAGTTTAAGTGAAGATGGTAACCAGCATTCCAGTTCAAAGCGCAGCAGCGCAGTTTTACATATATCGGGATTTGAGCCATCCATGAAGACGTGTCCCGGCAAGTAAATGTAACGTTTGTATAAAATACCTAGGCATATCATCTTATTACCCGCACCTTAATGGCCATGAAGACTATCCATCTCGAATGTGGGTGGACGGGAAAATGAACGGAAATGAGCTTTGTATATCCTACATTAGTGGAAAGATCCACGCTCTGATATCACGGAACCAGAACGTCGGTGATATATGCGTGACTGTAGCACAGTCTCGTTTTGGTGGCTTTGCCTCGTTGATTTGATCAAGTTGTGTTCTTGAGAGTGCGTGTGTGTCATACCTAGTGATGCATTTGCATATAAAATGCATATGCATGAGCCGCCAGAGCTTTAATAAACGTTGCAGGTGACACGTGGTTTGACATTGTTACAAATTTGATTGTATAACAGAGCGCAAGGCTAAGAAAAATGTCATTCAACTTATGCCGGACGGTGAGTAAAGCATCTCAGATGGTGCAATATTAGGCATATGAATGTGATGATAAATGCATCCATCACATACTGTAATGCATATAAATCATTGCTGATGCGCAAAATATCACCTTTCAGAAAATCTCGCGAAGATAATACCTGAACATGACTTGGGGAAATGTGATTTATTGTAACCATTGTATCGGTGGCACGCTCGGGCGTGAATGTCGTTGAAAACCTATAGCTTCTATTATTTAAACCGGAGATTCCGGCCGTAAAGCGGGCCGTCATCCATCATTTCACACATACACGTCGGGCCGGGGGCGGGACGAAATGGCCGACAGAAATCACACCTGCAGTGGCCGCCCAACAACTGCATCTGATTCGCGGCCGGTCGGCTCCAGTTCAGCCGCCGCCGCCGCCGCCGCCGCCGCCCCTGACAGTGACGCATGCACTGGCTGTGGGCGGCCGACGCCATGTTGGCCGCCGCCGCCCTCAGGGAGTGTCAGGCTCACGGGCGGCGGCGGTGGCGGCGGCGGTGGCGGCGGACTCACGATCAATGCCAGCCTGCCACCGGCCAGCCACGCCCGCACACCACAGCGAACACTGCTGAGTGCCGGCATAGAGCTGTTGCTCCCATCTATTGCCACCGGCCAGCCACGCCCGCACACCACAGCGAACACTGCTGAGTGCCGGCATAGAGCTGTCGCTACCCATCTATTGTCACCGGCCAGCCACGCCCGCACACCACAGCGAACACTGCTGAGTGCCGGCATAGAGCTGTCGCTACCCATCTATTGCCACCGGCCAGCCACGCCCGCACACCACAGCGAACACTGCTGAGTGCCGGCATAGAGCTGTCGCTACCCATCTATTGCCACCAGCCAGCCACGCCCGCACACCACAGCGAACACTGTTGAGTGCCGGCATAGAGCTGTCGCTACCCATCTATTGCCACCGGCCAGCCACGCCCGCACACCACAGCGAACACTGCTGAGTGCCGGCATAGAGCTGTCGCTACCCATCTATTGCCACCGGAGGCTGAACCGCGCAAATGCAACGAATTCGTCCTCTCCGGTTTAAAGGAACTGTCGATGTTCCCCCAAATGTTTTAAGAGCAAGTTTGATATCATGCAGTGTTTCGAAAAGATTGATCTGGCCGGGAACGGCAATGAGCACATTTTGGTATTTGAAATAAGAGATAGGTATGTGATGCGGCAATACGTTGAAGAATTACGAAGTTTTCGTTGGATATTATTAGAACAGTGTTGGCAGTCATTTTTATCCGAAAACGTCCCGGTGGTAAGCTGTGCTGTCTTTCGCTATCGTTGCTTGCATCAGCAAATTAGCATTACCTTATCCAACTGGGACCTGCGTATCGTTAGCAGATAAAACACGGCCGATCTTTCTCTGCAGCTGGAGCAAGTTAAATGCCCTTTCCAGAACTGAGGCCTCGAGCGGCTTTAAATGTCCCCGCCTCTTTCCGGAGATGCTGTTTCGAGCTTCTGACAAACGTTAAGCCGGGTCGCGCTGGCAAACTACTAGCGAGGAAGCAATGCATGCACTGACGGTTTCGTGAATACCGGTATACAGCGCGTGGCACGCACAGTGCACAGTTCGTGAATACCGGTATACAGCGCGTGGCACGCACAGTGCACAGTTCGTGAATACCGGTATACAGCGCGTGGCACGCACAGTGCACAGTTCGTGAATACCGGTATACAGCGCGTGGCACGCACAGTGCACAGTTCGTGAATACCGGTATACAGCGCGTGGCACGCACAGTGCACAGTTCGTGAATACCGGTATACAGCGCGTGGCACGCACAGTGCACAGTTCGTGAATACCGGTATACAGCGCGTGGCACGCACAGTGCACAGTTCGTGAATACCGGTATACAGCGCGTGGCACGCACAGTGCACAGTTCGTGAATACCGGTATACAGCGCGTGGCACGCACAGTGCACAGTTCGTGAATACCGGTATACAGCGCGTGGCACGCACAGTGCACAGTTCGTGAATACCGGTATACAGCGCGTGGCACGCACAGTGCACAGTTCGTGAATACCGGTATACAGCGCGTGGCACGCACAGTGCACAGTTCGTGAATACCGGTATACAGCGCGTGGCACGCACAGTGCACAGTTCGTGAATACCGGTATACAGCGCGTGGCACGCACAGTGCACAGTTCGTGAATACCGGTATACAGCGCGTGGCACGCACAGTGCACAGTTCGTGAATACCGGTATACAGCGCGTGGCACGCACAGTGCACAGTTCGTGAATACCGGTATACAGCGCGTGGCACGCACAGTGCACAGTTCGTGAATACCGGTATACAGCGCGTGGCACGCACAGTGCACAGTTCGTGAATACCGGTATACAGCGCGTGGCACGCACAGTGCACAGTTCGTGAACACCGGTATACAGCGCGTGGCACGCACAGTGCACAGTGCACGCTGCACGCACAGCCTTCCGCCGGAAAACGCGAGGTATGTGTATAACTGTTCTGACCAGTCCACTTTCGCGAGAAAAAAGCGTGTCGCTGATTCATTCGCATCTGTGTTAAAGAATACTTCCTTTGAACTCTGGAGACAGGCACAGCACCTCGGGCTTATCACAGTGTATGTTCATTTTATTAAAACTATTTACACATGATTCATAATATTCTCTCCTCTAAATCAAGTCATAACAAATTCACAAGTAATCGGCTTAGCAGCCCGAAGAATCAGCCAACTTTCTGAGTCAAGATGAGATCCGACACGTAATCAGTTTTAACGTAATCCAGTCCGATCTTTATCAGAAAACAGACAAGTTATCAATTTTACACTTGTTTCACTGGCAAAAATAATAACTTTGTATCACGAAATGATATCCTTAAAGCCATTTAAGACATCAAAAAGATACCGAGGCAATTAAAGAACCATGGCTATCCTATCCCGAAAATCGTAATGGCGAATATGTGAAGACACCGTGTGCATCCGTAGTGTCTTAGAAAATGTTGATGGCTTTGTAGGTATATCCTATTTGAAGGGCTCCGCCAGATTCAAGGCTTTGGGTTGGGTTGATGGCTTTGTAGGTATATCCTATTTTGAAGGGCTCCGCCTATTTGAAGGGCTCCGCCAGATTTTGAGAAAGGTCGCTGCATAATTCAAACAGACAAAAGATTGTGCACATTTGGTCTGATATATTATTTCATAGAAGATAATGTAGTACACAAGGACCTGGATAACTGGACTTAACTACAGGTTTTTAGCTCCTACAAACAGTTCTGCAACGATGTATTACCATGTATCGACAAACATGCTATTTAGTTTAGAATTTCGATCTGAAAATTGTAATTTGGGTTAAATCTAAACATTAAAAACAACTATATTATACCGAGCACCATTCCCGAGATTTACAAGCTCGTAGTGAAAATAGAAGACTTTTAGAGCATCAGTGACTCGAAGCGGATCTTGTTCGTAAAAATAAGCGTAAGAAATGTGTCAAGTAAGAACAGTCACTGCACCGACTATCATCGAAAATGCTCCTTTCACGTTTCTGAAGCATGAACAATGGGTAAGCTTATATTCGTCAACTTCACGGACATGGTAAGCTTATGGTCTCGCAGGTTCATGCAATTGATACATCATAGAACAAAAATGTATCAAACTAACGTAGCCACAATTAGTTTCGGCATTGACTGAAATACCATGCGCAGCTCGCTATTGTGTATACCCGATGAACAGTCGAACAGTTGACATAGGTAAATACACGAAGGAAGTTATCTCTAACGCACATTTGTAGTTACCTGGCTTATGCATATTTTTGAAGTCAGGATAAGCCTTAAATCTACATTTACGACAGGAAGACTAACAACACGGCGTTTGGAAAACGTCTCGTTATGTTGAACTTTCGCTCGTCATCTTGCAATACTAGTTTGGTACGTTCGTTACACGATAATCGGTGCATAAGACGCCAAAAAAGACGCTACTAACAACAAAGGGGGGTACTTGTTTAGTGTAACGAGGATTAACTATACATGCCTAAAATGAAGCAGTGATCAAGAAAACTGATTTATTCTCCACAGTCGTCGTAAATTATAAAATAAGTAGAATAATACAATAAGTGTTGCACAGCAATGTAGTTAGCACTTGAAAGGGGGAAGAAACACTCAACTTATAAGTAAATCCAATACCATTTCGCATAAACATGTCCCTAGCCGAAGCTTTTTCAAGTTAAAGTTGACAAGCGTTCCACGCTTCCAACGGTCGGTACTCAGCAAGTACTTGGTAACGAATTCACTGTCCCATCTAAAATTTGCCTGCTTATGCATTGTTATTTAGCGTGAAGGTATGCAATATGCTTCCTGCACTATATCCAGCAGCGGCGCCACCGGTGGGTCAGGAGGGACAGTTGCCGCCCCTGTCGTCGGGCAGGGGGGGGGGCAAACATATTTGTTTGCCCCTCCTGTCATTTAAGGAGGCCCATCTCGCAGGCCCCATCACAGAGGTCACAGGTGCCCCTGGAAGCCAGAGGGGGTCCTATGGAGGTCAGAGGGGCCCTTTGAAGGCCAGAGGAGGCCATCGGAAGTCAGAGGGGAGGTCAGAGGTGGCCCCTAGGGGTCAGAGGGGGTCCTTTGGAAGTCAGAAAGGCCACCGAAGGCCAGAGAGGCCCTCTGGAGGTCAAAGACCAGGAGTCCTCTGCAAGGGCGAATGGCAAGGGGGGGGGGCAAGGGGGCCATGGTCCCCCTGGAGGCCGCCAGGCAGGCCCCTCTGGCGACCGAGCGAGGGCCCCCTGGGGCCGAAGGCCCCAGTGTTTTGGAAGGTGTCAGGCGCCCGCGAAACGCCTTACGTCGCATAAAAGAACGCCCACCAACCTAAACAAATCGTAACAGGAATAAATAACAGCACTTGTTGTCTGTTAAAGGCATGTACATGTAAATACGTACAAAAGGGCTCAGATAGTGTGGAGAGGGCCTCTACCAGCTTTTAAAGGGCCCTGCCGATCTGCAGATGGCCTTCCGCCGGCATTTAGAGAGTCCCTGTCGGTTGTAGATGGGCCTCTGCCGGCATTTATAGGGCCCTGCCGATCTGTAGAGGGTCCCTGCCGATCTGGAGAGGGCCCTCTGCCGGCCCTGTCAATCTGAAGATCGACCTGCCAATCTGTAGAGGGCCTCTGCCGGCATTTAGAGGGCCCTGCCGACCTGCCGGCCCTGGCGGCCTTTAGAGGGCCCTTCCGGCTTCTAGAGGGTCCTGCCGACCTTTAGCCGGCCTTTAGAGGGCCCTGCCGATCTGTAGATCGCCCTGCCAATCTCCAGAGGGCCTCTGTCGGCATTTAGAGAGCCCTGCCGACCTGTAAAGTGTAGAGGGCCCTCTTCCAGCCTTTAGGGGCCTTGCCGATCTGCAGAGTACCCCAGACAATCTAAAGAGGGCTCTCTGCCGGCCTTTAGATGGCCCTACCGGCCTTTAGAGGGCCTTGTCAGCCTCTAGATGGCCCTGCCGGCCTTTCGAGGGCCCTGCCGATCTGTAGCCAATCTGCTGAGGGACTCTGTCGGCATTTAGAGGGCCCTGTCGACCTGTAGAGGGCCTTCTTCCATCCTTTAGGGGCCCTGTCGATCTGCAGTGTCCCAGCCAATCTGTATAGGGCCCTCTGTTGACGTTGACCTTAAGAGGGTCCTGCCGATCTGTATAGGGCCCTCTGTCGGCCTTTAGAGGGCCCTGTCGATCTGCAGATGGTCATCTGTCGGCCTTTAGAGGCCCCTGCCGATCTGTAGAGGGCCTTTGCTGTCCTTTAGAGGGTCCTGTGGTGGTAGAGGTGGTCTGCCGGTCGGGCGCCGGTGAGGCTCTCGAAGGAAGACCAGTCAAGGTTCTCATTGTTTTACAGTGTATGCTAGTAACGTCTGAGAGGAGTACAAGGCTTTGACAATGTACGAGTATTAACTCGGCATTGGCTGGGGTCTCAGCCGAACACCATTGGCTGGGGTGGCTTCCCCCCTGGTTATCTTCCGAACCAATAACCGCAGAGTCGACCTGCAGAGGTGGCCAAAGATCTCGTCTGGACACATATCCGGACAAACACGCTGGCCCGTACTTTCCTGAGCGACCCCCCAGTGGAAATATTTATCCCCCTACGATTTTGAATTAGAAGCGCCTTGACGAGACAAACACGATGGCGTAAAAAATAGTGCCTTATCTTTATTAGGTAAAAAAGTTATTTGCGTAAAATTGTTTTGCCAAAAACCATTTTTTTACATTTGATTACATAACATTGGAGCCTAAAATATTGACCTGAGCTCAAATGTGAGGACACATATATGGCGATTAAATATTTCAAGAGCTTTCGATTGTTTTTTTCTCGTTTGTTCCTAGCTATCATAGTTCCCGAGATATTTGGGGGTTTCTCGAGCGAAGTCCTAAAACTGGAAAATCTGACCTTTGATGACCTCTGGTGACCTCAATATTAACCTGACCTAAAACAAGACAGAAATACCTTCCATAGAACTTGTCTCAAGCTATCTAACGCCGTTTTCCGCTTGTCGCTATGTTGCGTGGTTTTTTAGATCAATCCCTGGTATCACAATGTGGTGTATTTTTTCAAGAAAATATATATGCAAACGGTATCCAAAGCTTTCTGTAAATCAAGATATAAGAAGCATGTTATTTCGTTATTTTGTAGAGATTGTGTAACTTCATCGTACATGTGCACAATCTGCATGTACGTGCTGTGTTGTTTCCTCAATCCGAATTGAAGAAGATTCAGGATATTATTTTGATTAACCCGCGCCCCGCTGGAGGTGGCAGAAGATAATGACGTTTTAATAACGTCATGTCATGCCATTTTTGGTGGAAAAACAATAAATGTTTGAAAAATCGTAAACAATCTAGTTTTGAAGCAAATTGCAAATAAAAAAAACAGAAAGAAAGGAAATAACATTATATTGAAATCAAAATCGTAGATTTTCACAATTTTGAGTTTTGACTCCCAAAAATAAAATAAAAATATGTTTTCGTTGTCGAAAGTTATTTGTCACAACATACAACATACTGTACTATTTTAATTATGTGGGCCCTCTTTGGCTACGAGGGTCCCTCTGATCCCATTTCCCCTCATGGAGGAAATCCTGTCTACGCCCCTGGTACCCTGTAGGCCAGACGGGGTCCTATGTAGGTCAGAGGTGCCCCTGAAGTCCAGAAGCGGCCCTCTGGAAGCCAGAGGGAAGGTGAGAGGAGCCCTATGGAGGTCAAAGGCCCCTTTTCAAATGGAGGCCCCTCGCAAATGGAGGTCTTTTAAGGCTAGTGAAATTTCATTAGAAAAAGCTAAAAAGTCTCAACTCCTAGGAAATTATTTTCCTAGGAATTGAGTTTGTGCATGCTATGTAAACAGACCTAGTGTCTTCATATCGAAATTTTCAGTTCATACATTTCATGCCTTGTTTCGGATCAAGCGTGTTGCTAGAAGGGGGAGCAAAAAATGGCTGATTTTTTATGCAGACCTTAAAGTGTTGGACCTCAATTCTCATCTGCGCCAACAAATGACTACATCTACGTTTCCTTGGGATGTGAAAAGACAACAAATATGAAACTGGGCGGAGTTCGCTGTGTTAATGAAATCGCATGTCCACTTTTCTAGACGCACTCCACTGTTCTCTTGAAATGTCGGAACCCCAAAACCTTTTGACTACGCTTCAACGTGGTGATCACGGCCAAAAAGATCATACTATGTTCATAATTTTAACTCAAACTTCCTCACTCTATCCAGCTTCAGGTTCTAGCAGACCGGACTACTTTGTGGCCGTATTGCCCCGAGTGATCCTTTTTCTCCAGCCATTCTGACCCATGGGCACTATTGTGACAAAATGGATTGTCCTGGACAAATTACTGGGCCTGGAATTTTGTCAATGCTCAATAAGAGCCTGTATGTGCCGACCATCCAAAAACATGTTGGCATATATGATTCATTGATTCCCCTTGTCCTTTGAATAAATTGCCTTTGAAAACCGGTAACCATAATAATAACAATATGTGCGCGCTTTCCTCACTTCTTATTTTAAGATGGCTTTCTACAGAGAGGATTAGTGCACGGCAATTCGGTACACTTTCGGTGAGGCTTAAGTTTCACTTCATGATTCTTAATGGACCCAGGTTATATTATAACATACAGAAACAGCGGGCTGTCAGTTTTACCCGGGTAGCTCATTTTGCCATGCTCTGCCCTACACACATAGCGCGTGTATGAAACCTCACGCAATTGAACTGGTGCCCTCTAATCTTGTCATAATATTCCGCGTGTCCAGATTTCCCAAAGTATGCTATGGATACAGACTTACCAAAGTCCCCTAGGTGATCCAGACTGACGAAAGTCCCCCCAAAGCTAGACCTACCACAGTCCTGCCGTGTGTTCGAACTTACCACAGTCCTCGCGAGTGAATTACCGAAGTCTTACCAGTGGCGGATCCAGAGGGAGAGGGCAGGGGGCCATCCCCCCCTTGAGCCTCGAAGGGGCCCAACGACCCGAGGGGTCCCCATAGGTGATCAAAGTGACTCGAAACGAATTTCACTCCGCTTTAAAACAAAGTGGAAATAAAGTAGTAGTAAAACAACAAAACGCAAGGCTTGATGGGATCCTCTGCTGGCCTGAGGGGCCCTCTGTCCGCCTGAGGGGGCACTCTGGCCGCCTGAGGGGGCACTCTGACCGCCTGAGGTGGCACTCTGGCAGCCTGAGGAGGCACTCTGACCGCCTGAGAGGACACTCTGACCGCCTGAGGGGCACTCTGACCGCCTGAGGGGGCACTCTGGCCGCCTGAGGGGGCACTCTGGCCGCCTGAGGGGGCACTCTGGCCGCCTGAGGGGGCACTATGACCGCCTGAGGTAGCACTCTGGCCGTTTGAGGGGGCACTCTGGTAGCCTGAGGGGGAGTGGCGGATCCAGGGGGGTCACAGGGTCACAACCCCCCCCCCCCCCCTTGGGCCGTGAAGGGGTACCACCGTGCCGGTAGTCATTCATTCAAATTCCGCGCCGCAAATCATTCAGTGTTCTTTTCCAGTAACAAAAGGGTTTAATGTAGACTGTACACACTGGCGGTCGCATGGGGGGGGACATGGGGGCATGACCCCACCTATGGCCTTTATGGGGGGGCAACATGTCTTTTGACCCCACCTTTTGCTCCAGACATATTTCCTCGTTTTGACCCTGTATCCTGGTTCCAATAGCCAAAATTCGTTTTCCAGCCCGCTCAAAACCTCAAAGTTTGGCGCCGCTTCGTGGTGCAATAACAGTTGTGTAAGTGTCCATTTTGCGTAAATACCATTGGTATTAAGTTTAAGGGCAGCTTTGGTGACACATTTTCTTCAATTTTCTTTCTTCCCTTCGCAAAATCCTGCCTATTTTTACTTCAAGAACATTTTTTAAGTCCGCACGAAACACAAAGCAATATGATACACTGCTATCGCATGCATAAGATGTACTGCTCACAAAAAAAAACGTCTACCCCCCCCCCCCCTGCAGTCACGAACCTCGACTATCCCCTTCAGGCCCGGATCCAGGGGGCGCTAGCCCCCCCCCCCCCCCCCGAGCCCGGGTCGCGACCATGTCGCGCCATATAAACGCGCCCGTAGGGCGCAACTTTTTGTATGTCGCGCCCGTAGGGCGCAACTTTTTGTATGTCGCGCCCCTCCCTCCCTGACCGAAATCCTGGATCCGCGCCTGCCCTTGGTCAAGTTGCCCCCCCCCCCCCCCCACCCCACCCGTCTTCATCAGCCGTATGGGACCGCGCTTCATCAGCGCGGTTCTGACAGCGCGGGCGAAGCCGGCAGGTGGCAGCTGCACCAGGTCGGCTGGCAGGTCGTTAAGCAGCGCCGGGGCTCGGTAACCGAAACGCCGCTTATCGGTTTCGAGTCGCGGCCGCGGTAAATGGTACATATGGTCTTGTCGCGTGGATCTCGCCAGGGCTTCACTGTTGGTTACAAACAGAGCTGCCAGTTCTTCTGGCTCACTGCGCTGTATGGCCTTATGCGCGGTGACGAGCGTATAGTAGTCGGCCATTCTTCTCGGGGTCATCCAGCCAAGCAAATCTCGCAGGTCGGACACATGGTCAAACTTCTGGCGGTCGAAAATAACTAGCGGCAAAGTTCAGGATTTTTTGGAGCCGGTCGAAATTCATTTGTGTCCCGTTGCCGTATACTGTGAGGCAATATCGGACCGGCGAGACTACCAGCGCTGTTACAATCGTCCTGATGACGCCGTCGGGGAGACAATGACGTACGTGGGAAGACCCATCAGCACACCAACGCATCTGCGGCTGAGCTCGGACACATGAGCTTACCAGGACAGGGTGCCATGAAAGACGACTCCCAGATTCCCCACCTGCGCGCACGGCTGCAAAGCTGCGTCCCGAAACTCTACTTTAAAGTCAGGCATGTTGCTTAAATTTTGACGGGTGCCGAATACCATGAGTTGTGTTTTGCCGGCGTTCACCTTGAGAGCCTGTGCACAGAACCAATCATTTAATAACGCCAGCGAAGCCTCCATGCGCGAGATGAGACCCCTGAGGTCGCCCTTCGGACCGCTCACCAATACCTGAGTGTCGTCGGCATACTGAAAGACAACTGCGTCGCCTGCATACAGTGACAAGTCGTTGGAGAACACTGAAAAGTAATGGACCTAAAGCCGAGCCCTGGAAGACACCCATGGTATTGGAGAGCGGTCGCGACAGCACCCTGCGTCTGGACCCGTCGTTCAGAGAGACACTGTGTATGCCCCTGAAGATAGGCGGCGAAACAGGAGGTCTCAATACCGTGCATTTCCAGCTTTTGAATCAAAAGTTCGTGATCAATCACGTCAAAACATTTGCTTAAATCAATAAGGCACAGCATTGAGACCTCCCCCTATCGGTGGCGGTAAGGATACGGTCTGTGACGGACAGAAGCGCGGTCTCGGTGGAGTGCCAGGGGCGAAAACCGTGATGTGATGACGCCAGCAGATGGTTGTGGGAGAGATAGCTGTAGAGCTGCCGGTGAACGACGCGTTCTACAACTTTCATGATAACTGGGACTAAAGAGATGAGCCGGAAGTTAGAGGGGTCAGAGGGATTGCCGGATTAGTAAATGGGGTGGATAAGTGTTTCCAAGGATCAGGGATGTCAGATTGGGTGATGGATGTATTGACAATGTGCAGGATAACGTCACCGATAGCTGGGAATCCGGCCCTTAGCATGCGGACACACGCCGTCAGCACCGCAGGCGGCCGAGCTCCGCACGCCAAAGACCGTGTGTGCGAGCTCCTCAAGAGAGACGGCACTCAGTTTGAAGCTGCACGCCCCAACACGGGGCAGACGCACACTCAGGTCGGTGGGAGTCCCCTGGGCCCGGATCTCGGCGGCGACCCGAGGACCGAAGGAAACAAAGAACTAATTGAGATCGTCAGCAGGTAAATCCGGCTGAATATTCTGCCCGTCCTTCTTCCCAGCAACCACCGACCTGATACATCGCCACACCTTGTTGGGCCCCCGCTCGCTGATCTCCCTCTGGAGCTCTCTACGCCGGTCGCGACGCACCGCGGACCGGACAGTACGGTTCAGCTCCCTATACTCGACCGACTCCCGACCCGACCGCCGTAACACAGCACGACGTTGGGACATCAGATCGCGCGTGGCGGCGGAGACGGGAGGAGCGGTGGGGTTCCGGATAGTCCGGTTCTTAATCGGGGCGTGAGCGTCGATGACAGGCAAAAAATGGGTCAAAAAGGCATGCCACTGGTCTCCAACTGTCTCTGAAGAAAAAACGTCGCTCCAGTCTACGAGTAGCAGGTACACTAACTCTCACACACCGACACTGACTCTCACACACCAACACTGACTCTCACACACCGACACTAACTCTCACACACCGACACTGACTCTCACACACCGACACTGACTCTCACACACCGACACTGACTCTCACACACCAACACTGACTCTCACACACCGACACTAACTCTCACACACCGACACTGACTCTCACACACCGACACTGACTCTCACACACCGATACTGACTCTCACACACCGACGCTGACTCTCACACACCGACACTGACTCTCACACCGACACTAACTCTCACACACCGACACTAACTCTCACACACCGACACTGACTCTCACACACCGACACTGACTCTCACACACCGATACTGACTCTCACACACCGACGCTGACTCTCACACACCGACACTGACTCTCACACCGACACTGACTCTCACACACCGACACTGACTCACACACCGACACGGATTCTCACACACCGACACTGACTCTCACACACCGACACTGACTCTCACACTCCGACACTGACACACCGACACTGACTCTCACACACCGACACTGACACACCGACACTGACACCGACACCGATAATCATACACCGACACTGACGCACCGACACTGACACACCGACACTGACTCTCACACACCGACTCTCACACACCGACACTCACACACCGACACTGGCACTCACACACCGACACTTACACACCGACACTGACTCTCACACACCGACACTGACTCACACACCGACACTGACTCTCACACACCGACACCGACACTGGCACACCGACACTGACTCTCACACACCGACAGACTCTCACACACCGACACCGACTCGCACACACCGACACTGACTCTCACACACCGACACTGACTCTCACACACCGACACTGACTCACACACCGACACTGACTCTCACACACCGACACCGACACTGACACACCGACACCGACAACGAGAGTCGTTGAGCGGGGGGGGGGCGTCGGGTCGTGAGCACGAAAGTTTCGTTGAGCGGGGAGGGGAATCTCGTCTTCCTGGAACAAAAATCACAACCTCCCGGAACGGTTGGGGGGGGTATGCATTTGCCTACCGATTTTCGTGGGGGGGGGGGGCAATTGGGGTATTCCAGAACAGATTGACCAAAACAATCTCTAAATAAAACACTGCATCTCATAGGTTGCCAACGTGTCTGGGATTATCTGGGCTGTTGATTCACGATGTGAACTTTTTCAGCCTCTTCTGTCAAATGGTTTTAGAGTTACAGCCTCGGGCAACTTTGTAATGTCAAACAAAACTCAAATTTGCAGCGGACAATATCTCCCATCTAAGCCAGTACCGCCTTACCGCCTTAATCTGCGGTAACCGAGCGGTATCTGTTGCTTCCCTGGGACAAACTACATACAAAATAAGTTGTATTACATTTGTCATGATCTCCTTTCTCGAATCCGCCAAAAGGGAGTACGTCCTGAGTGCTGCATGCTTCATCGTATAAATTAATGCTTAGATAAATCAAGCCATTTTTTATCAATAATTATTTTTGTTCATTTCGACGTTTGCATGTGCCACGCGATGTGGTACCACCCTTATCAGAAAGCACTATACAAAACAAAATTGATTTGATGGACCCATCCAATGGCGAAAGCCCGATCTCAATCGGAGCAGTGGTTGCAAAGTCTAGTAAGTTGACGAGAAACCTCACGGGCGCTTCGCGCCCGCTCGGTAATAAAGCCATTTTTGATCAAGAATGATTTTTGTTCATTTCGACGTTTGCGTGTGCCAACTGCCACGCGCTGTGGTACCACCCCTATCAGAACGCACCATACCAAAAAAAAAAAATTGATTTGATTGACCTATTCAATGGTGAAAACCCGATCTCAGTCGTTGCGGTGGCTGCCAAGCTTCCGAAAAGCGTCGGGCCGGCTGTGTCGGGCCGGGTCGGGCTGGTTCGGGTTGGGTCAAATGTAAATTTGTCTAGTAAGTTGACGAGAAACCTCAAGGGCGCTTCGCGCCCGCTCGGTAATGACCAGAATCATCAGGAACAATATATTTGTATGATACAATCATTTTGGGTAATTCGGAAATTTTGGCTATTTCAACACGTCAATCAATCTCAGGTCAAATCACGTGATTTTATAATGTGGTCTTTTAAAATGCGGATTTTGTCCATGCCAGAATAGACTCGATACGATATGTTAAAAATTTGTGATAGTTTTTTAAAAATAAATATAATATTTATATTTTTGTATTTGGAAAAATAATGGTCACCTGTTGTGTCCGCTGCTGCTGCTGCTGTGCACACGACGGGAGCTCGGAGTAGACTGTATTTTCCCTCTGACGGCAAACGCACAATTCGCCTCGGTGGGCGCGGTCACAGCCCGCGGCGGTGACAGGTCACCGCCGGGGTCAGACGGGCGGCCGCGGCCGCGCCGGCCAAGACTGCCCCGGCCCACCGGGCGCACGGCACAACATAACACCTCCCTCCAAGACGTAGGGAGACAGCTCGACCTCACGTCTTAACAGAACGAAATGACCGTCACCAATACAAAACGGATACCTGTCGAAACAGACCGCGCCGCGATCTGTTTACTATACACGTAACTATACACCGGGTCCGACTAGTTCACCGAGAGTTTCTGCGGCCGCTTACGGTGGCGCGTACTGCGCCTCACAGGAACTGCGTCGCCAGCGACGCAACTGTCTGCTCCGGTGTCGCCTCCGCCGCGGGTGTTGCCGTCTCGGGCGCTGTCGGTACCGGCGCGGGCACCCCCGCCGCCGCCGGGCAACACCGTCACCATCGGCCGCAGGGAACGGATGTACCGGCGGTTGCGCCAGTAGGTGCGTCAGCTGGGCAGGCGGACTAGATAGTCCCGCCTGCTCCCGACGCCCACGATGGCGTCTGATCTGTCCCAAAGTCCGGTCTTCGGATCCTGTAGCAGGAGTTGCTGGCCGACGCGCAGTGGTCGAAGGGGGCGGGCGCTCGCGTCGTACCGCTCCACGGTCTGCGACTGTAGGGCTGTTGCCCTCTTGTCGCACTCCTCGGCCGCCCGCTGCCAGAAGTCGGCGAACGCCCGGTGGTGCGCTGGCACGGCCGAGCGCAGCGGGCGGCCGTAGAGCACCTGGGCGGGCGGCCGTCCGCACGCGGGGTGTTTCGTAGTTCCAAGAGGCCCTGCACAAACTTGTCCGTGTCGATGTCGCCTCTTGTAGTGACTTTCTTTACCAGCCTCTTCACGGCCTTCACTGCGGCTTCCGCATGGCCGTTGGACTGTGGGAAGTACGGCGTGGAGACCTGGTGGGTCACTCCCCACCTCCCCAGGAAGTAGCGCGTGTGACGGGCGACAAACTGGGGCCCGCCGTCCGTTCGCAGCGTGCTGGGTGCGCCTGTAGCTGCGAACGCAGTCCGGAGACTGGATACCAGGTCCCGTGCAGATGTCTCTCCGGTGCAGTGGAACACGAATGGCCACCCAGAGAGGCGGTCGGCGAGAAGTAGTCAGCTGAGACTGCCTCGAAGACCCGGGTGGGCGTCGCCTCTCCGACTAGTGGTTCCTTCTGTTGACTTGGGAGGTGCAGCTGGCAGGATCCACACGAGCCGACGTAGTTGGCGATGTCCTGGTCGAGCCCGGGCCAGTAGACCATTTGTCTGGCCCGGCGCTTGGTGTGGTCCACCCCCTGGTGGCTGGCGTGAAGTTTAACGAGCGTCTCTCGACGAAGACTCTGTGGGATCAGCGGTCGCTGACCGCACACCAGCAGGCTGCCATCAACGGCCAGGCGGTCTCGAACTCCCCAGTACGGGCGCATCAGGGAGTCCAGTTGAGACTTGAGGTCCGGGAAGCCAGCCAGAACGACGTCCCTGAGAGCGACGTGCTCCGGGTCACGCTCCGCAGCTGGCCGGACCTTCTCCAGAGTGGCGTCCGGGAACGGAGACTCTTCCGCCTCCTCTGCCGGGGCGCTGGCGGTTAGCCTGGCGACCAGACTGGCTATCTGGTGAGCCACGTCCTGCTCCGCCTCTTCGTTGTCCGGAGTCGGATAATACACTGGTGCTCGGGACAGAGCATCCGGGATGGCGTGCATCTTGCCCTGCCGCCAGGTGGCGACGAAGTTGAACGGCGTGAGGCGTTCTCGTAGCCGTTGTAGTCGCGGGTTCTCGATGTCCAGGAGGCTCTTCGAGTTCAGTACTGGGATAAGTGGGCGGTGATCAGTGACTACCTCGAACTGCTGCATGCCGGACAGGTAGAGGCTGCACTTCCTGCAGGCCCATGCCACCGCCAGCATCTCGATCTCGCAGATGGCGTAGCGTGACTCCACGTCCGACAGGAAGCGGGAACCGCACTGGATGAGTCTCCATCGTCCGCCTTCATCTTGCTGACGGAGACAGAATCCCAGTCCATGCAGGCGTGCGGCGTCAGTCTCCAAGACTGTCCGCCGCCGTGGACAGAAGAAGTCCAGGACGGGCGGCGATACCAACGCCTTCTTCACGTCGTCGAAGGCCTTGGAGTGCAGCGGCGTCCAGACCCAGTCGTTCTTTGGCCGCAGGAGATGTCTCAGTGGCTCAGCAGCGACCGCGACGTCTGGCGAGAAGTCGCCCAGCTGGTTCACAAGACCGAGAAACGATCTCAGGTCTGTGAGGCACGCCGGCTGCGGAAACTCCGCGATGGCGCGCACCTTCTTGTCGTCTGCGGTGTAGCCCGTCTGGTTGACCTTGAATCCGCAGAACTCCACTTCAGCGAAGGAGCACTTCTCCGGGTTCAGTGTCATCCCGTGCTCTTCACATCTCTGCAGGATGTCCCAGACGTGCTGCAGGTGAGCTGAGTAGCTTGTGTCGTACGCCAGGATGTCATCCACGACCTTGCACGTCTGTGAGATGTCTCCGAGTGCAGCGTCGCCTCTTCGGTTGTACTCGTCGCCAGACGATACCAGACCCATGACGGCGCGCTTGTAGCGGAAACGGCCCCAGGGCGTGATGAAGCAGGTATTGTCCTGGTCTTCTTTGCAGGTGGGGATCTGATGGTACCCAGACTTGCTGTCCAGCTTGGTGTAGTACCTCGCACCGCTGCCGATGGACGCGACTGCGTCGTGCGGCGATCTGACAGGGTACGCCGGCCTCTTGACGAAGCGGTTGAGCTTGGTGAGGTCCACCGTCAGACGGCAGCCGGAGACAGTGCCGTCCGATGACCGCTTGGCGACTGGTACGATGGGGTGGCACCACTCGGTCGGATGCTCCACCGGTTCGATGATGTCCTTCTCCAGGAGGTCATCCAGCTGGCGCCGAATGTCCTCATGCCAGCAGAACGGGATATTACGTGCTGTGGAGACAGCAGCTGGTCTGGCGTCTTCTATCAGCTTGACGTCCATCGGTCCACCGGACATCTTCCGTAGAGTTGTGACATCGAAGACGTGTGGGAAGGCTTTATTCATTGTCGCGAAGTGTTCCTTCCGCTCTTGAAGTGACGGCTGGGCACACTTGTCATCCCACGTCGGCTTCAGTGGGTGTGACTGCGATGTCTTCTGAGTCACGCCGCCAGGTGATCCAGGTGAGAACCCCTTGTGCCTGCGGAGTATCCTGCTTCTCACAGGTCTCGTCTTCTGGGCTGTGACTGGCTGAGATTGGCTGACTTGCGCTTCGATCTGAGAGGTGACTGACCGGATCTGCTGCGGGAACTCCTTGTGCAAGATGCCCAGGTGAACGGCGTCGTGCCATGACAGCAGCGAGCTGTGCAGCTTCTTCACCACAGAGATGGTTACAGCCTTCTTGACGTCACCGAGCTGCAGTGTGACGTCACATGATCCCAGGCAGGGCAGCTTCCTGCCGTCCGCTGTGAACAGACTGCCAGAGGGAGGTGCCAGCTCCATGACGCTGATGCCCATCAGCGTCGCCTCGTCCAGTGAGATCACCGACACCTCAGCACCGGTGTCCGGTGTCCACACAGTTTGCTGCTCGCGTCCGTCGGTGCGATGCAGTAGCAGCTGAACTTGTGGCGTGCGACTGGTCTGTAGACCCTGGATCATGCGGTCCGAGCCGCAACGTGCTGCTGAAGGTCGTGTAGGAGATGGTGCTGACGTTGTCCGCTTCTTCACAGTGACGAAATACACTCGTCTACTCCCGCCAGTCCGCCCGTAGGGACGGTCCGCGTCCGCTGCTGAGGGGCGGGAGCGACTGGCGCTGCGACCGCGGCAGACAGGCGCGTAGTGGCCCACCTTGCCACAGGAGCGGCAGGTCTGGCCGGTGGCTCTGCAGTCGCGGGCGTCCCGGTATGCTTCGCCACCGCAACGGGGGCACCTCTTCTCGGCCGGCCGCTCCTTCGGGCGGCTGTGACCCCGCTGGTACTGGGAGATCTTCCCCAAGGTCAGTCCAGTCGAGTCGCGGATCGCTGAGCTGTTAGAAGCGGCGTTCTCCGACGCCCGGGCGATGTCAGCCGCCTTCTGTAGCGTGAGTTCAGGTTCCTCAAGCATGCGGCGGCGTGCCTTCTCGTCTCGCGTGCCGACGACGATGTGGTCCCGGAACCTGTTGTCTAGGCAGTGGTGACAGAAGTCGCAGAAGGAGGCGATCTCCTTCAGTCCGCAGAGGAAGTCGTCCACGGTCTCACCTGGTTCTTGGACCCACATGAAAAAATCACGGCGGTCAATGATGACGTTGCGCTGACGTCGCAGGTGCGCGTGCATCGCCGTGATGATCGTGTCGATGTCAGCGTCCTCGAGGATTGGCAGGCCATACCTCACCACCCTGGTCCAGTCGTCGTCGAGGAGGGCGAGCAGAGCAGCTTTATGTTCCGCAGGTTGCAGCTTGCTAACTCCTGTCAGCAGCATGTAGCCGGCGAACTTCTGTCGCCAGGACTCAACTCCTTCAGCGATGCCGATGACGACAGCTGCGGCGCCGGCGTAGCTGACGCTCTTCCTGGTGGTGAGAGCTGGCGGCTGGACGCGCATCGGTGGGGGTGGCGGTGGCCGCGCCGGTCACGGCCCACATGCGCTCCATCATCACGGCCATGCGTTGCTCCCGAAGCTGTCCTTGGCGCTGAGCTTCCTGCGCCAACTCCATCTGCTGCGCCAGGAGTCGGGTTAGGAGCGCCACGTCCGCCGTCTTCTCCTCCGCCATGCCGAGTGCTGCTGGGTGCTGCGTAGATTAGAGTACCGACCGCGCCATGTTGTGTCCGCTGCTGCTGCTGCTGTGCACACGACGGGAGCTCGGAGTTGACTGTTTTTGCTCTCTGACGGCAAACGCACAATTCGCCTCGGTGGGCGCGGTCACAGCCCGCGGCGGTGACAGGTCACCGCCGGGGTCAGACGGGCGGCGGCGGCCGCGCCGGCCAAGACTGCCCCGGCCCACCGGGCGCACGGCACAACATAAGTCACCCGCACGTCTTTGGTAATAAATTTGCGCGCAATTGTGCTAGAGAGCTCAATTAAACGGCATCACGCTTAGGCATCTCGTCGACCTGCTTTCAATGATATACATCACCCCTGTAGTCGCTCTCTGACCTCAAGGTCACGTAACCATAGGTCCCCGGTGCAGTCCACGTGAGATCGGCCAAACCATAACATCCTACTTCCCACATTTCGATTGCACTAGGTGTCGTGGGGGGGGGGGGGGGTATCTGGGCCGTACATTCACGCTGTAAAATTGTCAGCTCCGTTCGTCGAACGGTTTTCGAGTTATAACCTCAGGCATCTCTTTAATGTCGCACTAAGGTTTAATTTTCTTCGGGAGATATATATATATATCGGGATATATCCTATAAATCATTCGAATGATATAAAACTATGTATCATTAGAATCGCCATGAACCACAAATTAATGTAATGTAATCTTGTGTGACAACTCGAATGGAAAAGTGTCGAAATTTTGGCATGTGACCTCAGGTCAGGCCACGTGATTTCGTTATGTTCTCAGTTAAAATTCGTGACTTTTCTTAGGTGGAATAGGAGGGTGCAGGCCCTTTGAATCACGTGTCAACCTATTTCGCTCAGTGATCAAGATCACATCAAGGCCCTATAACAACTGTGATAACTGTAACTGTGATACAATGTAAAATGACTCTTGTCATGAAAAGCCGTGTTTTGCGGATGACATACGAATAAACGATGATTGATACCCAAACACCTGTGGCAAAAACGGCGGCGCGCAGCGCCGGCTGCACCGCTGTTCTTTCCTCGAAAACCTTAGTGGGTGGGGTTAATAAGTTTGTTGAGTTTAAAAATCCGTAGCTGCCCCTCCAAGTAACGAGAGGCTAATATTAATGAAGTTCATAATCTGATGAAAATATACCGAAAATCATAATTATTATGTACGTTACACTTACATGGTGTAGATGAACTGTTGAAATGTCTGACGAACCTTATACATTTTTCTCCGGGATACGGCTAGAGAAAACAGTGAAAAGCATGGGAATAAGCACATTATGGGAAAACATGTTTTGAAACATATTTTCCCATAATTCCAATAACTTAAAACACTTTTAAAAAGTGTTTTAAAATCCATTTAGAAAACGCTCCATTTCCCATTGCTTCAACAAAAACATGCCCTCGGGCGCCCTCTTACATACGTCACAGGCGTCTTGCCAGATCTAGTAGGAACTAAACTTCGACCCCCCTGGATCACATGATGACAGTTAAATATTTCGCCGATAGAGGCGTCTGTGTGTCCTCAAGATATCTATTTTTCTCCTCTCTATTTCCTTTTTTTCTCTATTTTCTCTCTATTTTCCAGAGCGCCGGTACATTGGATGTCGGAGAGGATAAAAGGTGGGAGTTAAAATGGGTGCATACATAATATTTTGCCATTTATATAACGCTCCATAGATGAAGTCAAAGGTTCAATACAAATTCCAGTTTTGTTTGCGACAGACATTGAACAGTGCAGACCCTCCCGGTGGTCAATGTCCATTTTCCCTAAGCAAATCAAGCGATAATCGCCTCTAGTTATACAAATTAATGACACACATCTGGACAGTGATTCACTGATTATTAGAAATGGATATTTATTCATCGCCAGAGCACACGTGAAAATCATTGCTTAAGGTCTATGATTGGTTAAGACTAAATCGGGAAAATACGTTACACAGCAGAAAACGTGAGCTAATGAGCCGGCTAAAATCTGGGGGGAGGGCAAAATGACCCTTTTGAACCCCCCCCCCCCCCCAGGATTTTCGACTGGGGGGCATTTTGGGTACCCTGCCCCCCGCAATCCGCTGCCCCTGCACACTGACACCGACACCGACACCGACACTCACACCGACACTCACACACCGACACTGACACTCACACACCGATACTGACACACACACACACACCGACACTGACACACCAACACTGACTCTCACACACCAACACTGACTCTCACACACCGACACTGACTCTCACACACCGACACTGACTCTCACACACCGATAGTGACACGCACACACCCACACTCACACACCGACACCGATACTCGCATACTGACACCGACTCACACACACCGACACTAACACACCGACACTGACTCTCACACACCGACACTGACTCTCACACACCGACACCGATACTCGCATACTGACACCGACTCACACACACCGACACTAACACACCAACACTGACTCTCACACACCGACACTGACTCTCACACACCGACACTGACTCTCACACACCGATAGTGACACGCACACACCCACACTCACACACCGACACCGATACTCGCATACTGACACCGACTCACACACACCGACACTGACTCTCACACACCGACACTGACTCTCACACACCGACACTGACTCACACACCGACACTGACTCTCACACACCGTCACTGACTCTCACACACCGACACTGACTCTAACACACCGACACTGACTCTCACGCACCGACACTGACTCTCACACACCGACACTGACTATCACACACCGACACTGACTCGCACACACCGACACTGACTCTCACACACCGAGACTGACTCACACACCGACACTGACTCTCACACACCGACACTGACTCTCACACACTGACTCTCACACACCGACACAGACACACCGACACTGACTCTCACACACCGACACTGACTCTCACACACCGACACTGACTTTCACACACCGACACTGACTCTCACACCCCGACACTGACTCACACACCGACACTGACTCTCACACACCGACACTGACTCTCACACACCGACACTGACTCACACACAGACACTGACTCTCACACACCGACACTGACTCTCACACACAGACACTGACTCGCACACACCAACACCGACACTCACACACCGACACTGACTCTCACACCGACACTGACTCTCACACACCGACACTGACTCTCACACACCGACACTGACTCACACACCGACACTGACTCTCACACACCGACACTCACACACCGACACTCATACACTGACACTGACTCTCACATACTAACACTGACTCTCACACACCGACACTCACACACCGACACTGACTCTCACACACCGACACTCACACACTGACACTGACTCTCACACACCGACACTGACACTCACCCACCGACACTGACTCTCACACACCGACACTCACACACCGACACTGACTCTCACACACCGACACTCACACACCGACACTCATACACTGACACTGACTCTCACACACTGACACTGACTCTCACACACCGACACTGACTCTCACACACCGACACTCATACACTGACACTGACTCTCACACACTGACACTGACTCTCACACACCGACACTGACACTCACCCACCGACACTGACTCTCACACGCCGACACTCACACACCGATACTGACACACCGACACTGACTCTCACTCACCGACACTGACACACCGACACTGACTCTCACACACCGACACTGACTCTCACACGCCGACACTCACACACCGACACTGACTCTCACACCCCGACACTGACTCACACAGCGACACTGACTCTCACACACCGACACTGACTCTCACACACCGACACTGACTCTCACACACCGACACTGACTCACACACAGACACTGACTCTCACACACGACACTGACTCTCACACACCGACACTGACTCTCACACACCAACACCGACACTCACACACCGACACTGACTCTCACACCGACACTGACTCTCACAACACCGACACTGACTCTCACACACTGACACTGACTCAAACACCGATACTGACTCTCACACACCGACACTGACTCTCACACACCGACACTGACTCACACACCGACACTGACTCTCACACACCGACACTGACTTTCACACACCGACACTGACTCTCACACACCGACATTGACACACCGACACTGACTCTCATACACTGACACTGACTCTACACACCGACACTGACTCTTACACTCACACACCGACACTGACTCTCACACACCGATACTGACTCTCACACACCGACACTGACTCTCACACACCGACACTGACTCTCACGCTCCGACACTGACTCTCACACACACCGACACTGACTATCACACACCGACACTGACTCTCACACCGACACTGACTCTCACACGCCGACACTCATACACCGACACTGACTCTCACACACCGACACTGACTCTCACGCTCCGACACTGACTCTCACACACCGACACTGACTATCACACACCGACACTGACTCTCACACCGACACTGACTCTCACACACTGACACTGACTCACACACACCGACACTGACTCAAACACCGATACTGACTCTCACACACCGACACTGACTCTCACACACCGACACTGACTCTTACACTCACACACCGACTCTCACACACCGACACTGACTCTTACACACCGACACTGACTCTTACACTCACACACCGACACTGACTCTCACACACCGACACTGACTCACACACACCGACACTGACTCTCACACACCGACACTCACACACCGACACTGACTCTCACACACCGACACTGACTTCCACACACAGACACTGACTCTTACACACCGACACTGACTCTTACACTCACACACCGACACTGACTCTCACACACCGACACTGACTCTCACACACCGACACTGACTCTTACACACCGATACTGACTCTCACACACCGACACTGACTCTCACACACCGATACTGACTCTCACACACTGACACTGACTCTCACACACTGACACCGACTCACACACCGACACTGATTCTCACACACCGACACTAACTCTCACACACCGACACTGACTCTCACACACCGACACCGACTCTCACACACCGACACTGACTCTCACACACCGACGCTGACTCTCACACACCGACACTGACTCTCACACCGACACTGACTCTCACACCGACACTGACTCTCACACACTGACACTGACTCACACACACCGACACTGACTCAAACACCGATACTGACTCTCACACACCGACACTGACTCTCACACAACCGACACTGACTCTTACACTCACACACCGACTCTCACACCCCGACACTGACTCTCACGCTCCGACACTGACTCTCACACACCGACACTGACTATCACACACCGACACTGACTCTCACACCGACACTGACTCTCACACACTGACACTGACTCACACACACCGACACTGACTCAAACACCGATACTGACTCTCACACACCGACACTGACTCTCACACACCGACACTGACTCACACACCGACACTGACACACCGACACTGACTCTCACACACCGACACTCACACACCGACACTGACTCTCACACACCGACACTGACTCCCACACCGACACTGACTCTCACACACTGGACACTGACTCACACACCGACACTGACACTCACACACCCGACACTCACACACCGACACTGACTCTCACACACCGACACTGACTTCCACACACAGACACTGACTCTCACACACCGACACTGACTCTCACACCGACACTGACTCTCATACACTGACACTGACACTCACACACCGACACTGACTCTCACACCGACACTGACTCTCACACACCGACACTGACTCTCACACACCGACACTGACTCTCACACACCAACACCGACTCACACACCGACACTGACTCTCACACACCGACACTGACTCTCACACACCGACACTGACTCTCACACACCGACACTGACTCACACACCGACTGACTCTCACACACCGACACTGACTCTCACACACCCGACACTCACACACCGACACTGACTCTCACACCGACACTGACTCACACACACACCGACACTGACACTGACACACCGACACTGACTCTCACACACCGACACTGACTCTCACACACCGACCCACACACTGACACTGACTCTCACACACTGACACTGACTCTCACACACCGACACTGACTCACACACACCAACACTGACTCTCACACACCGACACTGACTATCACACACTGACACTGACACCTCACACACCGACACTGACTCACACACACCGACACCGACTATCACACACCGACACTCACACACCGACACTGACTATCACACACTGACATTGCCACTCACACACCGACTCACACACCGACGCTGACTATCACACACTGACATTGACACTCACACACCGACACTGACTCTCACACACCGACACTGACTCTCACACACCGACACTCACACACCGACACTGACTCTCACACACAGACACTGACACTCACACACCGACACTGACTCTCACAACACCGACACTGACTCTCACACACTGACACTGACACTCACACACCGACACTGACTCACACACACCGACACTGACTCTCACACACCGACTCACACACCGACACTGACTATCACACACTGACATTGACACTGACACACCGACACTGACTCACACACACCGACACTGACTCACACACACCGACACTGACTCACACAACACCGACACTGACTCTCACACAACCGACTCACACACCGACACTGACTATCACACACTGACATTGACACTCACACACCGACACTGACTCACACACACCGACACTGACTCACACACACCGACACTGACTCTCACACACCGACTCACACACCGACACTGACTATCACACACTGACATTGACACTCACACACCGACACTCACACACCGACACTGACTCTCACACACTGACATTGACACTCACACACTGACACCGACACTCACACACACCGACACTGACTCTCACACACCGACTCACACACCGACACTGACTCTCACACACCGACTCACACACCGACACTGACTCTCACACACCGACTCACACACCGACACTGACTATCACACACTGACATTGACACTGACACACGACACTGACTCACACACACCGACACTGACTCACACACACCGACACTGACTATCACACACCGACACTGACTCTCACACACCGACTCACACACCGACACTGACTATCACACACTGACATTGACACTCACAACACGACACTCACACACCGACAACTGACTCTCACATACTGACATTGCCACTCACACACTGACACCGACACTCACACACCGACACTGACTCTCACACACCGACACTGACTCTCACACACCGACACTGACTCTCACACACACCGACACTGACACTGACACACCGACACTCACACACCGACACTGACTCTCACACACCGACACTGACTCTCACACACCGACACTCACACACCGACACTGACTCTCACACACCGACACTGACTATCACACACCGACACTGACTCTCACACACACCGACACTGACTCTCACACACCGACACTGACTCTCACACACCGACACTGACTCTCACACACCGACACTGACTCTCACACACCGACACTGATTCTCACACCGACACTGACTCTCACACACCGACACTGACTCTCACACACCGACACCGACACTCACACACCAACTTAAAATAATATTGTAAATACTACTACGACCATACAATTGCAAAAAATAGCCCAACCAATGGAGATTCAACATTTGAGGTACGAATACCCCCACCCCCCCCCCCCCCCCCCCCCATAAGCATATTCACAGCAATTTGGCAGGGTGAGTGGTTTTCTTTAATTGTTAGGCCTTCAACGTCAGAGCAAGAGTCAATTGCCGGTAACCTCGAAGTGGAGAAGTCGTGTTCGCCATAACGCAACACGGAACGACTTGCCATCAGTCCGATCAGCATGGAAATGATAGGCTTTAAAGTGGGACCACGGAAACACTTGCTGAAGAAACAGCTTGGTGGCGTCGGCTAACAAGCTGTGGAGATACACATACTTATGTGTTGTGTGATAATCATAATATACCTTTGCGTTGTCTTGATGTCGGCGACAGCAGTAGGTATAACAGAGGATAGGAATTTGAGGAGAAAAACTAATTTATTTGAACGAGATGTTGAGGATTTTGTACTTGAAAATAAATATTACTTGAATGTTTCGTAATGTTTCATCTCCAATATCATATTGGAAGAGGTGAAAGCCAGAGCCCAGACAGTTAAGTTGTAGGTACCTATTGGTGCTGTGATGCTTCTGCCATGAAAATGTAGGTTCATAAGCTGATTACTTTGCTGTCATTAAATGCATTGCTTTGCTCTATATTTACTGTTTCGGTAGTTTGTTAAAGTTGATCGAAGAAATTATTTCAATATAGACATGGGTTGAGGTAAGATTACTAGACCAAGTAGTTATTTAGTGATATATCTGGTGACGTCACGCGCAAACAATTAGTGGGGGCTGGGTTAAGGCATCAAGCTGCGCTAATTTCGGATCTATTTCAATTACGGCATTGTCGACTGGGTGGCTGCTGCGGCAAAAACTCAGCTGGACCTTAAAGGGAAATAATGATCTTTTGGTTTTGTTATCAATAATTGCTTTGGCTACCGTTATGGTTTTAAAGTGATGTGATCTAAATTTAAGAATTAAATACAATTATTCCCTAATTCAAAGTTGGAAGTTTGGAGAAATTAAAAAGCAAGTACATATACTTCTTTCGGAGTTCATGATCGGTGTATTCCCTCCACTAACGAAACGCGACATATACACGCGAAACGCGACACTTCAATCTGTTCAACGTTGAATATGAATTACCTCTCAACAAATTGCCGACACTAAATATGTCGCCGTCGATGTGCATCGATGAGCTTCCGATTTAATTGCACTTTTTTCAAATGCTTGTTGATTGTTCATAAAAGTTTGGCACATATTCTCAAAAGATAGAGTGCAGGAAACATATTGCATACCTTCATGATAAATAGCAATGCGTAGGCAGTCTAATTTACTGAATTCGTTACCGAATACTTGCTGAGTACCGACAAGTGTGGAACGCTTATGAACATTAACTTGCAAAAATATCTTTCGGTAGGAAAGTTTTTATGTAAAATGTGATGAATTTACAATATATTTTGGTCTCGTCTGTCGATTTCAAGTAATAACTCCATTTCTGTGGGAAAAGGTAATTATTTCCCTTTAAAGAAAGAGTACTGCACCAATTCCTAGCTTGGCTGGACACCGACACCGACTCTCGGACTCTTGGCTCGTGTATAAATTATTGTCTTGCTGCAAAATTTATAATGGCTGCATTTAAATCCCGAAACACCGGTGGTAGCATGCCAGCACGATATATGCTGCTCCTGAGGAATAGATAACGCGGTCATATGTCACGCGGTCATCGACTCCCGAATTGTACTAGGGCCGTTCTTCCCGTCTGCTCCGTCGCGTCTTGGTCGGTATAATTTGCTGTTCAATGTTACGTTTGCGCATTTAAGTGTCATGAATATTTGTTTTTGTCAGGCTGATCCAACGAATGTTAAGATAAATTTCCGGACTGTGATATATTTTAAGACACGCTTCTCTTTCATAGCTGTGGATTTATATTTATGTAGCCGTTGCTGCATAGTTTCCTGAGATCTGTAGTATAGATCGGTGCCGTGTTTGAGTGGGTGGTGCTAGGTGGCATATCATGCTTTCGCATTAATTTTAATACTGGTGTTAATTTTGCAGTGTTTGAAGAGGTTTAGCACATATCTGCAACGAGGGCTTCCTGTCGGCGACTTTGTGGAATAAACAATACCTAAACACCAACAAAAATAAGCAATAGACATTGCAAAACAAGGATTGAGCTGTCAGTCCGACACCTCACGAGAGGGTCGTCAAGGCTGAACTCACGGGCAACTGTGGAAAATCTGACACCTCACGAGAGGGTCGGCAAGGCTTAACTCACGGGCAACTGTGCAAAATCTGGAAACACGGAAGGCTTAGGAAAGTACCGCCGAGTGCCGACACACAGCAGTATTGTAGTAAATTTGAGCACACAGTAAGACTCAGTGGCGAATCCAGGAAAACTTCCAGGGGGTGAGGCGGGGAGTCATCAATTGCAGTGGTTCCCCTAACTATACCCAAATCTGAAAACTCAACGGATTTGGTCCACCATTTTTTTAGGGTGCCCCTATTTTAATTTTTACGAATTTGTACCTACATGATTTTACCTGAGTCTGTGTCGGTGTGTGAGAGTCAGTGTCGGTGTGTGAGTGTCGGTGTATGAGAGTCTGTGTCGGTGTGTGAGAGTCAGTGTCGGTGTGTGAGTGTCGGTGTGTGAGAGTCAGTGTCGGTGTGTGAGTCTGTGTCGGTATGTGAGAGTCAGTGTCGGTGTGTGAGAATCTGTGTCGGTGTGTGAGAGTCAGTGTCGGTGTGTGAGAGTCAGTGTCGGTGTGTGAGAGTCTGTGTCGGTGTGTGAGAGTCAGTGTCGGTGTGTGAGTGTCGGTGTGTGAGAGTCAGTGTCGGTGTGTGAGTCTGTGTCGGTATGTGTGAGTCAGTGTCAGTGTGTGAGAATCAGTGTCAGTGTGTGAGAGTCAGTGTCGGTGTGTGAGAGTCAGTGTCGGTGTGTGAGAGTCTGTGTCGGTGTGTGAGAGTCAGTGTCGGTGTGTGAGAGTCAGTGTCGGTGTGGGAGTCAGTGTCAGTGTGTGAGAGTCAGTGTCGGTGTGTGAGAGTCAGTGTCGGTGTGTGAGTCAGTGTCGGTGTGTGAGAGTCTGTGTCGGTGTGTGAGAGTCAGTGTCGGTGTGTGAGTGTCGGTGTGTGAGAGTCAGTGTCGGTGTGTGTGAGTCAGTGTCAGTGTGTCAGTGTCGGTGTGTGAGTGTCAGTGTCGGTGTGTGAGAGTCAGTGTCGGTGTGTGAGAGTCAGTGTCGGTGTGTGAGAGTCAGTGTCGGTGTGTGAGAGTCAGTGTCGGTGTGTGAGAGTCAGTGTCGGTGTGTGAGAGTCAGTGTCGGTGTGTGAGAGTCTGTGTCGGTGTGTGAGTGTCAGTGTCGGTGTGTGAGAGTCAGTGTCGGTGTGTGAGTGTCAGTGTCGGTGTGTGAGTCAGTGTCGGTGTGTGAGAGTCAGTGTCGGTGTGTGAGAGTCAGTGTCGGTGTGTGAGAGTCAGTGTCGGTGTGTGAGTCAGTGTCGGTGTGTGAGTGTCGGTGTGTGAGAGTCAGTGTCGGTGTGACAGTGTCGGTGTGAGAGTCAGTGTCGGTGTGTGAGAGTCAGTGTCGATGTGTGAGAGTCAGTGTCGGGGTATGAGAGTCAGTGTCGGTGTGTGAGAGTCAGTGTCGGCGTGTGAGTGTCAGTGTCGGTGTGTGAGTGTCAGTGTCGGTGTGTGAGAGTCAGTGTCGGTGTGTCAGTGTCGGTGTGTGAGAGTCAGTGTCAGTGTCGGTGTGTGAGAGTCAGTGTCGGTGTGTGAGTGTCAGTGTCAGTGTCGGTGTGCGAGTCAGTGTCGGTGTGTGTGAGTCAGTGTCGGTGTGTGTGAGTCAGTGTCGGTGTGTGAGTCAGTGTCGGTGTGAGAGTCAGTGTCGGTGTGTGAGAGTCGGTGTCGGTGTGTGAGAGTCAGTGTCGGTGTGTGAGAGTCAGTGTCGGTGTGTGAGAGTCAGTGTCGGTGTGTCAGTGTCGGTGGGTGAGTGTCGGTGTCGGTGTGTGAGAGTCGGTGTCAGTGTGTGAGAGTCAGTGTCGGTGTGTGAGAGTCAGTGTCAGTGTGTGAGAGTCAGTGCCAGTGTGTGAGTCAGTGTCGGTGTGTGAGAGTCAGTGTCGGTGGGTGAGAGTCAGTGCCAGTGTGTGAGAGTCAGTGTCAGTGTGTGTGAGTCAGTGTCGGTGTGTGAGTGTCGGTGTCGGTGTGTGAGAGTCAGTGTCGGTGTGTGATAGGCAGTGTCGGTGTATGAGAGTCAGTGTCAGTGTGTGAGTGTCGGTGTCGGTGTGTGAGAATCAGTGTCAGTGTGTGAGAGTCAGTGTCGGTGTGTGAGAGTCAGTGTCGGTGTGTGAGAGTCAGTGTCGGTGTGTGAGAGTCAGTGTCGGTGTGTGAGAGTCAGTATCGGTGTGAGAGTCAGTGTCGGTGTGTGAGAGTCAGTGTCGGTGTGTCGGTGTGTGAGTGTCAGTGTCGGTGTGTCAGTGTCAGTGTCGGTGTGTCAGTGTCAGTGTCAGTGTGTGAGAGTCAGTGTCGGTGTGTGGGAATCAGTGTCAGTGTGTGAGTGTCGGTGTCGGTGTGTGAGAATCAGTGTCAGTGTGTGAGAGTCAGTGTCGGTGTGTGAGAGTCAGTGTCGGTGTGTGAGAGTCAGTGTCGGTGTGAGAGTCAGTGTCGGTGTGTGAGAATCAGTGTCGGAGTGTGAGAGTCAGTGTCAGTGTGTGAGAGTCAGTGTCGGTGTGTGAGAGTCAGTGTCGGTGTGTGAGAGTCAGTGTCAGTGTGTGAGAGTCAGTGTCAGTGTGTGAGAGTCAGTGTCAGTGTATGAGTGTCGGCGTGTGAGAGTCAGTGTCGGTGTGAGAGTCAGTGTCGGTGTGTGAGTCAGTGTCGGTGTGAGAGTCAGTGTCGGTGTGTGAGAGTCGGTGTCGGTGTGTGAGTCAGTATCGGTGTGTGAGTGTCGGTGTGTGAGAGTCGGTGTCGGTGTGTGAGTGTCAGTGTCAGGGTGTGAGAGTCAGTGTCAGTGTGTGAGTCAGTGTGTGAGAGTCGGTGTCGGTGTGTGAGAGTCAGTGTCGGTGTGTGATAGTCAGTGTCGGTGTGTGAGTCGGTGTGTGAGAGTCGGTGTCGGTGTGTGAGTCAGTATCGGTGTGTGAGTGTCGGTGTGTGAGAGTCGGTGTCGGTGTGTCAGTGTCAGTGTCAGTGTGTGAGTCAGTGTGTGAGAGTCAGTGTCGGTGTGTGAGTGTCAGTGTGTGAGAGTCGGTGTCGGTGTGTGAGTGTCAGTGTCGGTGTGTGGGAGTCAGTGTCGGTGTGAGAGTCAGTGTCGGTGTGTGAGTGTTAGTGTCAGGGTGTGAGAGTCAGTGGCAGTGTGTGAGAGTCAGTGTCGGTGCCAGTGTCGGTGTCGGTGTGTGAGTGTCAGTGTCGGTGTGTGAGAGTCAGTGTCGGTGTGTGAGTGTCAGTGTCGGTGTGTGAGAGTCAGTGTCGGTATGTGAGTGTCAGTGTCGGTGTGTGAGAGTCAGTGTCAGTGTGTGAGAGTCAGTGTCAGTGTGTGAGAGTCAGTGTCGGTGTGTGAGTGGCAGTGTCGGTGTGTGAGAGTCAGTGTCGGTGTGTGAGAGTCAGTGTCGGTGTGTGAGTGTCAGTGTCGGTGTGTGAGAGTCAGTGTCGGTGTGTGAGAGTCAGTGTCGGTGTGGCAGTGTCGGTGTGTGAGAGTCAGTGTCGGTGTGTGTGAGTCAATGTCGGTGTGTGAGAGTCAGTGTCGGTGTATGAGAGTCAGTGTCGGTGTGTGAGTGTCGGTGTGAGTGTCAGTGTCGGTGTGTGAGTGTCGGTGTCGGTGTGTGAGAGTCAGTGTCGGTGTGTGAGAGTCAGTGTCGGTGTGTGAGAGTCAGTGTCGGTATGTCAGTGTCGGTGTGTGAGAGTCGGTGTCGGTGTGTGAGTGTCAGTGTCGGTGTGTGAGAGTCAGTGTCGGTGTGTGAGTGTCAGTATCGGTGTATGAGAGTCTGTGTCGGTGTGTGAGAGTCAGTGTCGGTGTGTGAGTGTCGGTGTGTGAGAGTCGGTGTCGGTGTGTGAGTGTCAGTGTTGGTGTGTCAGTGTCGGTGTGTGAGAGTCAGTATCGGTGTGTGAGTGTCAGTGTCGGTGTGTGAGAGTCAGTGTCGGTGTGTGAGAGTCAGTGTCGGTGTGTGAGAGTCAGTGTCGGTGTGTCAGTGTCGGTGTGTGAGAGTCAGTGCCAGTGTTGGTGTGTCAGTGTCGGTGTGTGAGTGTCAGTGTCGGTGTGTGAGAGTCAGTGTCGGTGTGCCAGCGTCGGTGTGTGTGAGTCAGTGTCGGTGTGTGAGAGTCAGTGTCGGTGTGGGAGAGTCAGTGTCGGTGTGTGAGAGTCAGTGTCGGTGTGTGAGAGTCAGTGTCGGCGTGTGAGTGTTAGTGTCGGTGTATGAGAGTCTGTGTCAGTGTGTGAGAGTCAGTGTCGGTGTGTGAGTGTCGGTGTGTGAGTGTCAGTGTCGGTGTGTGAGAGTCAGTATCGGTGTGTGAGTGTCAGTGTCGGTGTGTGAGAGTCAGTGTCGGTGTGTGAGAGTCAGTGTCGGTGTGTCAGTGTCGGTGTGTGAGAGTCAGTGTCAGTGTTGGTGTGTCAGTGTCGGTGTGTGAGAGTCAGTGTCGGTGTGTGAGAGTCAGTGTCGGTGTGTGAGAGTCAGTGTCAGTGTTGGTGTGTCAGTGTCGGTGTGTGAGTGTCAGTGTCGGTGTGTGAGAGTCAGTGTCGGTGTGTGAGTGTCGGTGTGTGTGAGTCAGTGTCGGTGTGTGAGAGTCAGTGTCGGTGTGTGAGAGTCAGTGTCAGTGTTGGTGTGTCAGTGTCGGTGTGTGAGTGTCAGTGTCGGTGTGTGAGAGTCAGTGTCGGTGTGTGAGTCAGTGTCGGTATGTGAGAGTCAGTATCGGTGTGAGAGTCAGTGTCGGTGTGTGAGAGTCAGTGTCGGTGTGTCGGTGTGTGAGTGTCAGTGTCGGTGTGTCAGTGTCAGTGTCGGTGTGTGAGAGTCAGTGTCGGTGTGTGAGAGTCAGTGTCAGTGTTGGTGTGACAGTGTCGGTATGTGAGAGTCAGTATCGGTGTGAGAGTCAGTGTCGGTGTGTGAGAGTCAGTGTCAGTGTGTCCGTGTGTGAGTGTCAGTGTCGGTGTGTCAGTGTCAGTGTCAGTGTCAGTGTGTGAGAGTCAGTGTCGGTGTGTGAGAGTCAGTGTCGGTGTGTGAGAATCAGTGTTAGTGTGTGAGAGTCAGTGTCGGTGTGTGAGAGTCAGTGTCGGTGTGTGAGAGTCAGTGTCAGTGTGTGAGAGTCAGTGTCAGTGTGTGAGTCAGTGTCAGTGTATGAGTGTCGGCGTGTGAGAGTCAGTGTCGGTGTGAGAGTCAGTGTCGGTGTGTGAGTCAGTGTCGGTGTGAGTCAGTGTCAGTGTCGGCGTGTGAGAGTCAGTGTCGGTGTGAGAGTCAGTGTCGGTGTGAGAGTCAGTGTCGGTGTGTGAGAGTCGGTGTCGGTGTGTGAGTGTCGGTGTGTGAGAGTCGGTGTCGGTGTGTGAGTGGCAGTGTCAGGATGTGAGAGTCAGTGTCAGTGTGTGAGAGTCGGTGTCGGTGTGTGAGAGTCAGTGTCGGTGTGTGAGAGTCAGTGTCGGTGTGTGAGAGTCAGTGTCGGTGTGTCAGTGTGTGAGAGTCAGTGCCAGTGTTGGTGTGTCAGTGTCGGTGTGCGAGTGTCAGTGTCCGTGTGTGAGAGTCTGTCGGTGTGTCAGTGTCGGTGTGTGTGAGTCAGTGTCGGTGTGTGAGAGTCAGTGTCCGGTGTGTGAGAGTCAGTGTCGGTGTGTGAGAGTCGGTGTCGGTGTGTGAGTGTCAGTGTCGGTGTGTGAGAGTCAGTGTCGGTGTGTGAGTGTCGTGTGTGAGAGTCGGTGTCGGTGTGTGAGTGTCGGTGTGTGAGAGTCGGTGTCGGTGTGTGAGTGTCAGTATTGGTGTGTCAGTGTCGGTGTGTGAGAGTCAGTATCGGTGTGAGTGTCAGTGTCGGTGAGTGAGAGTCAGTGTCGGTGTGTGAGAGTCAGTGTCGGTGTGTCAGTGTCGGTGTGTGAGAGTCAGTGTCAGTGTTGGTGTGTCAGTATCGGCGTGTGAGAGTCAGTTTAGGTGTGTGAGAGTCGGTGTCGGTGTGAGTCAGTGTCGGTGTGTGAGAATCGGTGTCGGTGTGTCAGTGTCGGTGTGTGAGTGTCAGTGTCGGTGTGTGAGAGTCTGTCGGTGTGTCAGTGTCGGTGTGTGTGAGTCAGTGTCGGTGTGTGAGTGTCAGTGTCGGTGTGTGAGAGTCAGTGTCGGTGTGTGAGAGTCAGTGTCCGTGTGTGAGAGTCTGTGTCGGTGTGCGAGAGTCAGTGTCGGTGTCAGTGTCGGTGTGTGAGAGTCAGTGTCGGTGTGTCAGTGTCGGTGTGTGCGAATCAGTATCGGTGTGAGAGTCAGTGTCGGTGTGTGTGAGTCAGTGTTGGTGTGTGAGAGTCAGTGTCGGTGTGTCAGTGTCGGTGTGTGAGAGTCAGTATCGGTGTGAGAGTCAGTGTCGGTGTGTGAGAGTCAGTGTCGGTGTGTGAGAGTCAGTATCGGTGTGAGAGTCAGTGTCGGTGTGTGAGAATCAGTGTCGGTGTGTGAGTGTCAGTGTCGGTGTGTCAGTGTCAGTGTGTGAGAGTCAGTGTCGGTGTGTGAGAATCAGTGTCAGTGTGTGAGAGTCAGCGTCGGTGTGTGAGAATCAGTGTCAGTGTGTGAGAGTCAGTGTCGGTGTGTGAGAGTCAGTGTCGGTGTGTGAGAGAGTCAGTGTCAGTGTGTGAGAGTCAGTGTCAGTGTGTGAGTCAGTGTCAGTGTATGAGTGTCGGCGTGTGAGTCAGTGTCGGTGTGAGAGTCAGTGTCGGTGTGAGTCAGTGTCAGTGTATGAGTGTCGGCGTGTGAGAGTCAGTGTCGGTGTGAGAGTCAGTGTCGGTGTGTGAGTCAGTGTCGGTGTGTGAGAGTCAGTGTCGGTGTATGAGTGTCGGCGTGTGAGAATCAGTGTCGGTGTGTGAGAGTCAGTGTCGGTGTATGAGTGTCGGCGTGTGAGAGTCAGTGTCGGTGTGTCAGTGTCGGTGTGTGAGAGTCAGTGTCGGTGTATGAGTGTCGGCGTGTGAGAATCAGTGTCGGTGTGTGAGAGTCAGTGTCGGTGTATGAGTGTCGGCGTGTGAGAGTCAGTGTCGGTGTGTCAGTGTCGGTGTGTGAGAGTCAGTGTCGGTGTATGAGTGTCGGCATGTGAGAGTCAGTGTCGGTGTGTGAGTGTCAGTGTCGGTGTGTGAGAGTCAGTGTCGGTGTGTGAGAGTCAGTGTCGGTGTGGGAGTCAGTGTCAGTGTGTGAGAGTCAGTGTCGGTGTGTGAGAGTCAGTGTCAGTGTGTGAGAGTCAGTGTCGGTGTGTGATAGTCAGTGTCGGTGTGTGAGAGTCAGTGTCGGTGTGTGAGTGTCGGTGTGTGAGAGTCGGTGTCGGTGTGTGAGAGTCAGTGTCAGTGTGTGAGTCAGTGTCAGTGTCAGTGTCGGTGTGTGAGAGTCAGTGTCGGTGTGTGAGTGTCAGTGTCGGTGTGTGAGTGTCAGTGTCAGTGTCGGTGTGTGAGAGTCAGTGTCGGTGTGTGAGAGTCAGTGTCGGTGTGTGAGAGTCAGTGGCAGTGTGTGAGAGTCAGTGGCAGTGTGTGAGAGTCAGTGTCAGTGTATGAGTGTCGGCGTGTGTGAGTCAGTGTCGGTGTGAGAGTCAGTGTCGGTGTGTGAGAGTCAGTGTCGGTGTGTGAGTCAGTGTCGGAGTGTGAGAGTCAGTGTCAGTGTCGGCGAGAGTCAGTGTCGGTGTCAGTGTCAGTGTCAGTATCGGTGTCGGTGTCAGTGTCGGTGTCGGTGTGTCCGAAAATTTGAGTATGAGCTACAACGATTCACATACGAAACATTACGATGTGCAGACATGCGTAGGGAACTTATCATATGAAGAAACGCGATATGCCGTGCGGACACGGGATTTCATAGAGCCAGTCACACTCGCTGTTCACATGTAACCATATAGTATATTGATGTGGCCATAATAAGACACAGTACAACAGCCAACACGGCCCCATTGGAAGGTAGGTAACACACACACCACAGCTGCAGCAAGCCCAAACCAAACCGATACAGCAAACAAAAAATATAACATTTAGCTTGCATGGGCGAGCCGCAGTAGCAGCAGAGCAGTCAGTACGCCTATACCGGAGCTGAGACAGCCAAGCCGTGCTGCTGTGCAGACGGGTGGGCGGCAGAGGCAGTGGCTCGGTGCGGCTCGGTGCGGCCGGCGGGACTGAGAGCGGATACAGCCCCGAGGTGCCGACATGACATCTAATGCCTCCGATCAGTCACCCGGCCGGCATGGCATGGCCCGGCCCGACTCAACACAGCCCGGCCCGGCCAGACACCGCTCAGCCCAGCTCGGCGATCATTTCCCATCCAGCTCGGGCAGTAGGTAGTCGCCGGTGCTGCCACCAGGCGACGAGGCGGGGGACTTTAACTGCCAGGTGAGCAGCACAGATGGCGTCAGCTTAGCCTCGACTAGCGTCGCCTGGTCGTCGGCGCTCAGCAGGTGTCCGGTGGGCGTCAGAAGCTCGAACGCCTCCCCCGGCCGGACTAGATTCTCACGCACAAACGCGAAGATGGCCGACACCCGCTCTAGCACTCGGAATGTTCCCTGCCAACAGGAGATACAGCCGGAGTCGGGATCAGGGTCAGAGTCAGAGTCAGAGTCAGAGTCAGAGTCAGAGTCAGAGTCAGAGTCAGAGTCAGAGTCAGAGTTAGTAAGACAGGTGTCTGCGATTAGTGTGGGCGAGTGTCGAGGACGCCGCAGACTCTTCAAACATTTCTAACCGCAAAGAGTTTGGCAAACGACAGTGTTCAAGCGGTTAACAAGCAGCACACCATAACACCGGTCACATGTTCATAGCCAAAGTAATGGTGAATGGGCCAGTTAACAAACCTAGACTATTTACATTATACATTTAATATGTCAGGGGGCAGGGACAATGAACACATCACTGGATAAAAATTATAATAATATCGCAAGAAAGTCGTTTTCGTTCTTGACGAACTTCTTGAGTTCGTTTCTCCCTACAGCTTCGATAATAACGAACCGTTCTCGCCATGAATGTGTTTGACCGAGTTATCCTGAAAACTTCACACTGCAGACACTCATCTGACATTTACCAGCTCAGTACAACACAAACAGGGTCCGCAATCGGTATGCTCGTCAAATATGGTCCAATTTCTGTAGATACAAAATAATAACTAGATATTTCATCAGCGTCGTCGAATTTCTCACCGGCATGCCACAAGTACGGGTCAAATTGGTAGAGAACGCGGGCAAGGACATATCAATGCGCAGACGAATAATATAACATCACAGGCGATGAAAACATGACAGCAAACTCTCCACCAATTGGGTGGGATCCACCAGCCGCTCTCCCCGAATGCCGAGCTAGTTTGATGGTCTGAGAGTTTCCCACCGCTCAGTCGTACCCAAAGTCAACAGTCGGCAGTCAGCAGTAAACGGCAGTCAGCAATCACAGCAGTACATCAGCAGTCAGCACTCAACAGACAGACGATCAGCACTGGCGCGAGACAACGGTCGGTAATCCTCCATGCACTCCTGCCGGCCGTGTGCCAGCTGACTCCGACCCACCTGCAGTGTGATGGCGTCCGGGAAGCGAACCCGCACCAGGCAGAACCGGTACTTCCTCAGCTCGCGCTGCTCGGCCCGCTCCCGCATCGCCTTCGTCTGCAGCAGGGTCATGTTCTCCACCACCTCCGACCTGCCGCATATACAGTAGACAGCGGCGTCACATTCAGAATCTGCCCACACACACACGCGGCGTCACTATTGGCGCCGCAAGGGTTGGGTGAGTGACAAGTCTATCTGGCAGACGTTAACTATCTTAACAAAAATACTAGGAATAAGGAAAATATAATTTGCGAAAACAAAAGCAGATTTGGCACCGAGGCGAACCTCTGGATCAACCTACACGATTTGCCTAACCCTAAAATCACCTCGGATCTGTATCACCTCAGATCTGTATCGATCTAAGGGGGTTACCAGTCGAAGGCTGCGTGGAAATTGTCCAGCTTGCCCCTCCCGGCTCCCGGCTCCCGGCTCCCGGCTCCCGGCTCCCGGCTTCCGGCTTCCGGCTCCCGGCTCCCGGCTCCCGGCTCCCGGCTCCCGGCTCCCGGCTCCCGGCTCCCGGATCCCGGATCCCGGATCCCGGATCCCGGATCCCGGATCCCGGATCCCGGATCCCGGATCCCGGATCCCGGATCCCGGATCCCGGCTCCTCCTCCTCCTCCTCCTCCTCCTCCTCCTCCTCCTCTCCCCTCCCCCTCCCCCTCCCCCTCCCCCTCCCCCTCCCCCTCCCCCTCCCCCTCCCCCTCCCCCTCCCCCTCCCCCCCCTCCCCCTCCCCCTCCCCCTCCCCCTCCCCCTCCCCCTCCCCCTCCCCCTCCCCCTCCCCCTCCCCCTCCCCCTCCCCCTGACGACTCCATTGAGTGTCTGAGTGTCACTCGAAACCGTGTCACACCGACAGACGGGTACACCGGGAGACAATGACCGACAATGTCCCCCCCCCCCCCCCCCCCCCCCGAGGGGTCACTAAAGACGATCATTATCTCTCCCCCCCCCCCCCCCGCTCCGCCATCCCGCAGCGTCCGCCGTCCCACACCGAGGCGACACGTGTCACATGACCCAAAGAATGCAACATGACGACAGCACGCGATCATGACGCCCTGATCACCGTGTTCACTGTTCCGTACATTGTTGACATCCAGCGTCCCCGGGCCGCCTGCACGCCATTCAGACACTGCGGTGACGTCGACAGCGGCGGCGGCGCATGTCGCACGTCGCGTTCACCGAGTCCGACGGGCAGCATCGAGCTCGTGCATCTACTCGACATGTATCGCGTGTATCGACTCACCATCCAAAGTATCCCCCGGACATCTGGCTGCCTGGACCGACAATGGAGCAGCTAGCCGCCTAAGGTCGACGGATGCCGGAGGGGCGGTTGTAGCGTCACGTCACCCTGGCTATCCCTCGTGTCCCCTGCGTCAGTTTCACCGTAGCTGCTGCTACGGTTTGAACTCCTCACAGGGGCGGATCCAGAACATATCCAAGGGGGGAGGGGGGGGGGGGGGGGGGGGTCATAAATTGCAGTGGTGCCCCTACCTATACCCAAATATGAAGAAAAAAACTCAACGGATTTGGTCCAATTTATTTTGAGGGTGCCCTATTTCAGTTTTTGTTTTGTAATTGACAAAACGCTGGCTATATGTATTTGCAATATCAGGCATACCCTTTGTATCCAAAGTGCCACGAATGGTGCTAAAATATATAATTTGTACAGTCAAGGGCGACCCCAGACGGCTGATGAACAGGGGGGGGGGGGGGCAACTTGACCAAGAGGGTAGTCGAAGTTCGTGACCAGGGGGTAGACGTTTTTTTAAGGACTATCCCACCTTAACATTAGAGTTGAGTTGAAATAGCCATTTTGATGGATTGGCATTGTAATTAAGTACGGTAGCAGTTAAAATAACCACAATAATCTAATCAAAAAGATATTCGAGTTTGATTTTGACATCTGTAAAAAAATCAGGCCCATGTGTATTTGAATAGGGCCTCTAAACCAACAGCGTCGTCTCTCTTTACCCAACTGGTAATGATAGTTGACTTGTTTTAAGGTGAACCTTGGTGATATTTGCTACGTTTCAATGGTTTGGTAATCGGTTTGTTTTGTATTCAAAGCGCCAGAATTGTCTCGAAATAATTGTGCCCATACTTTGGCAGCGTAAAGGATTTTATTTCTGTGTGGCTCTCTATGACGTCATCAACCCAAATAATAAAAGTTGGCTTTTGATTAAATTGAGCACCGTTTGCGAGAAACAAATGTCATAATCGTGTTCGGCAGCAATTACTTCATATTTCGCACTACAAGCGGCGTACATTTTACAACTTTTGGGAAGGTGGGACAGTCCTTTTAACCCTATTTGTAACAGGGGGGGGGGGCGGATTCCGCCCCCCCCCCCCCCCCCCCCCTCATGTTTTTCGCAGATATCTCCAGAACGGCTGGGAGCAGGCCCATGAAATTTTGGGACTTTTCATAGAATTGAACTCCGGATTTGGAGTCAAAATTTTGAGTTCTTAACTTGAACAGAGGCGGTTCCAGGGCACAGTTTTGGGTGGGTTCGGAGGCGACATTTGGCGAAAATACGGAAATGCGATCTTCACGGTTTCTTCCTAACTGCATCAAGTATGAAGGAGTTACATCGACTTACCGTGATTGCAAAAAGTGCAAATTAGATGATGTTAATGAAATATCATACAAAATTGCATGGCAGAGGCGGTTTCAGGGGCTTGAAAAAGGGGGGTTTCCAGGAAGTATTCAATGCTTGCGGGAAGCTAATATAGCAATGTAAGGGGCATTTATAGCTCTCAAGATGTAAAAGATAGTTTCTGCTTCCATTATTTGCATAATTTATTGCATATAGAGTTTCAGGGGCGTGTTCAGGAACATGAAGAGGGGGTGACTGGCATGGTGATGACGATATGCCAGCGATAACGGCGCAATATACGTTTAGCTTATAATAATATATGCACATATGAGACCAGAAAAGGGAATAAAGTCTTTTTTTTGCAGAGGCGCGCTCAGGAATGGAAGAAAGGGGGTCATATTATTGCAAGGAAACTAAGAGGCATGGGCGTACAATGACATAACATACTGCAGTTTTCGGATGAAACACGCACCACAGGCTACTCTACGAACGATTATAAGATAATAGGCGAGTCCAGGTAGGGTAAAAAGGGGGGTAAGCAATGTTAATTGAAGTTGTAAGTGAAATAGTCACTGTTGACTAGTTAGTATCATAATAGCGGATAATATACTTATCAAAAGGTCTTGCGCCGCCCTAGTTTGGATCCTGGATACGCCTATGATGAAGTACAACATGCAAAAAGGAACTATCTATGATCAGTAACATATTTATAGTGCTGGGTAGCAACTTGTCTGCGGTTAATATTTTTCCCAATTTTACCCCCCTTTTTCACTAACCTGGTACCGCCTATGGCAAAAAAAAATATGATTTATAACTGTTTTTCTAATGTCTCAATCACATACCATTTCATTTATCAAAAAAACACATCAAAAAATGGTTTTATTACGCATTTACTTCACCCCCATATTGAGTGACCTGCACACGCCTATGATTTTTGAATTTGCAAACGTCACCGTCATATATCAATTTCCGATTCAATCTCTATCGATTCCTATTAGTTGTGTTAAAATCGGTCGATAAACATGAAAGCTATGTTGAATCAAAAATACCACTAAAATTTGTCGTTTTTGCCCCCCTGTTGCCCCCTTATCCAAAATTTAGATTTTTTTATTATTTATAAATGTAGATCGTGTTGAGGGGAACCAAACACCGTTTCATTTTTGAAAATCGGACGGGTAGATCTCGAGATCTCTAGGGGGGGGCGGAATCCGCCCCCCCCTGTTACAAATAGGGGTAGCCAGGAGCCTGTTACAAATAGGGTTAAGAGCAGTAAATCTTATGCATGCGATAGCAGTGTATCGTATTGCTTTGTGTCACGTGCGGACTTCAAAAATGTTCTTGAACTAAAAAAAATAGGCAGCATTTTGCGAAGGGGGCCCCGGGCACCGTGCCCCCTTGAATCCAGGAGGATGGGGAGGCGGGGCACCAATGCTCTGGTGCCCCCATCAAATTGCTGAAAACCCACCTATTGTATGCGAAATAGTGCAAAATTAAGAGACAAAACGCGCAGCTTCGCGGCGCATATTACATACGTGCGTCCTGATAAACACTCGATGTCACGATGTTATTATTAAGCACGATCCCCCTTGAAGAAAAATTTGTCAGGAAAGCTGCCCTTAAACTAAAATACCTACCAATGGTATTTACGCAAAATGGATACCCACACAACTATTATTGCGCCGCTTCCGCCAAAGCGCCGCCAAAATTTGGGGTTTGGCGAGCTGGAGAACTAATTTGTGCTATTGGAACCAGGATGCAGGGTAAAAACGAGGAAATATGTCTGGAGCAAAAGGTGGGGTCAAAAGACATGCCCCCCCCCCCCCCCCCCACTTAAGGCCAAAGGTGCATGTCCCCCTCCCCCTGCGGCCGCCAGTGTGTACACTGTACAGTCCATATTAGACCCTTTTGTACTGGAAAAGAACACTGATTGAGCGGACTGTTTTGCTTTATTTTTGGGTCTGGATAACTACGCCCTCAACAATTAGAAAGGTTCTATATGTATCAGCCCAAGGGCACCAATGTAGACACGCAATGAGATTCTTCCACCGCAAAGATAGAAGGAATTTATTTCGCCGCGGTGCACAAAAATGTGATTTTTTTTTTCTCTCCACAAAATGAACAGCTTGGTTGCAGTTGCTAGTTTAACCCTCGCCCTACGGGGGGCTGACAGCCCCCCCCCCCCCCCCCCCCCCCTGATGTTTTTTCTTGAATAACTTTTTACATGCGGTGCATCTTGCTGAAATTTTCGGTAGCTGAGTTTACAACAATTATACGTATGCTGTGAAAATGTAATTGAAATTGGTTAAAGGGAAATAATGACCTTTTGATTTTGTTAGCAACAATTTCTTAGGCTACCGTTATGGTTTTAAAATTATTTTATTTAAATTTAAGAATTAAATAAAATTATTCCCAAATTCAAAGTTGTAAGTTTGGAAAAAATACAAAACAAGTACCTTGTGTACTTCATGAAGGTCATTGACAAATTCGTCCTTCCCTACCAGTATTCGCAAAGCACTCGGCACTGCGCCACAATAACAAAAGGCGAGGGAAATGCATATTGGATACAATATTATTACGTCACAAGTTTCTGAAATGTCAACTTCTATGAAATACAGTGATAAAATACCTTTAATAATGATTAACAAGAAAATTCAAACTTAAAAACAATAATTTGAATAAGCCTTTAATTAGCTTTCAACTCAAAATCAGATATATTTTGCAATGCTACACAAGAATGGCACCAGTGACGTCATTAACAAAGCCTGCTACGGGACTTGGGTATACTAATCAGGAACAACTCGCCACAATGGTTAAGTGCGCCGAGAAGCATGATAATGACTTTGTAAACAAATCGCCGACGCTAAATAGGTTGCCGTCGATGTGCATCGATGAGCTTCCGAATTAATTGCCAGTTTTGTGTTATTGTTTGTTAGTTTTTTGGGGGAAAATTATTATTTTTCATGATAATATAAAGCATAGTGTTATATACAGCCACAGACAAATTATACAAAACTCCTAATGTTGAAAACAAATGAATCGATTTTCAAAAATTGAGGGTCGCAACCACTAACTATGCCGCCGTTGATGTGCATCGATGAGCGTCCGATTTTATTGCCACTGTTTCTAATCGCTATTAGTTTTAGAAGATCGCCGGGCATATAATCACAACAAGCAGAACGCACAATATATTTTCCACTCCATTGCGTAAAAAAGCAATACGGGAAAAGCCCGCAGTTTGATGAGGACCAAAAGTACTTGCAAGTACCGACCGTTGAAAGTGTGGAACGCGTATCAACTATAACTTGAAATATCTTTCGGTAGGAAAGTTTCCTGCAAAATGTGATGAATTTACAATATATTTTGGTCTCGTCTGGCGATTTCAAGTGCTAACTCCATTTTTGTGGGAAAGGGTCATTATTTCACTTTAAGTAGTTTGGGAGATAATCATGTTTTGATGACGTCATGTTGGTAAACAAAAAAATCGTAGAAAACAGAGTTTTAAAGCAAATTGCAAACGCAATTCACCAAAGATACAAAATGGCATTCTCTTTAAGATGACAATCTCGGATTTGCAAAATTTGGGGTTTTTGACTCCTAAAATTAAAAAAAGAAGTTTTTTTTGGGGGGAAATCCCCACACAATCGACATTTTCAAAGACGTTAGAAAAACCGGAATATATGTGAGAGAACTGAGTATGGACAATAATACCCATACCAAATTTCAAAGCAATATCTTAATTTTTGACTGAGTGATGGCTCCCTAAGTGTAAGAAACTGATGACGTCATTAAAAAAACTTTTTTTGACTTTTGGACAAGATACGAACAAATAATTACCTTTTCTGTATTTCTGAGCCAAAATTGGTCTAGAAACATGCCTTTTTATTTACATTTATCAATTTCTAATTTTGAGGTTTTCTGAAGAGCAAAATCGCTGTTCTGGACGTGGTAAATCCGAGGTCATTCACTTGACCTGGAAGGTTACCCGTTGACCTAAAACCTAAAAATCGCATACTGTTGGATTCCTCTCATGACAGGCAACAAGCTGGTTCTTACCGCATTGCTTTAAGTTGCTTGGTTTGGTAGTTAACAGGGGGCTGTCAGCCCCCCCCCCCCCGTAGGGCGAAAGTTAAAAAAGCTCCCGTAGGGCGAGGGTTAAAATACGTTTCATGGATTTCCAGCCCTGAACCACATTATGAAAAAAGCCTAAACGGCGGGCACTATTGGGTTCGTACGTAACACACAAAAAAAACGATAGTCAACAAACATCGCGACATGGAGGATTTATCAGGACGTATGTAATATGCGCCGCGAAACGGCGCGTTTTTTGTCTCTTAATTTTTCGCTCTTTCGCATAAAATAGGTGGGTTTTCAGCAATTTGATGGGGAGCCAGGGCATTGGTGCTAGTGGTGCCAGTTTCAGGAAATATTTGTCCAATGTCCGACCGATGTCCAAGACCATGGTCAGCTGTCCGTCCGAAATTGTCCGAAAATCATTGTTTGTCCGAAATGTGTCCGAATATTGCTATGCTTACTTACCTATGGTTTATAAATAAAGGTAAGTTTCATGTGAATAACCTGTGGAACACTTTCTTTTTTAATAAAAAAAGGTAGGTAAGTCAGTGATTTTCGCGACAAGCCATCCTTGGGCATTGGATGTCCGAAAATGTCGAAACAAATATGTTTATGTCCGTCCGAAAACCGGATCGGTCTTCGGACAAATCCGGAATTCCGAAAATGATTGTACCGATTGGCACCACTAATTGGTGCCCCCTCCCCCTCCTGGATTCAAGGGGGCTCGGCGCCCCCCCCCCCCCCCCCCCTGTTCCACCGCCTATGGGAGCGAATCCCGACTCCCGAGGGGCCCTGAGGGCCCATCGAGTCCGATACGGTGTTGCCTCTGGTATAAAGGCACGTTGGTGCCCCTTCATAACTCAAGGGACGGGAGGCATGAAGGGGAAATATTTTAGCATAATTTAGCAATTTTAATTTAGCATCATTTAGCGAGAAAAAAAAACGTTTTCCAGCTACCAATGCTTGTGATTTCATGGGGGCACCAGGCCATTATTTCCCTCCTGGATTCAAGGAGGCACGGTGCCCCGGTGCCTCCCCGGATCCGCCACTGACATAGGTACTTCAAAGGATACCGGTAACGGTGGTGCCCCTGGTAGGTACATCAACCAAGAGTGCAAATATTTGTTTACTTTTTTACTATCGCCATCACGAAAATAAACCTTGTTTACTGTCATTGCGCTGGTACCCCTGAAAGGCCGGTGGAGTACCTGATAGGCCGGTGGTGCCCCTGATAGGCCGGTGGTGCCCCTGATAGGCCGCTGGTGCCCCTGATAGGCCGCTGGTACACCTGATAGGCCGCTGGTACACCTGATAGGCCGGTGGAGTACCCGATAGGCCGGTGGTACCCCTGATAGGCCGCTGGTACCCCTGATAGGCCGGTGGTGCCCCTGATAGGCCGGTGGTGTCCCTGATAGGCCGGTGGTGCCCCTGATAGGCCGCTGGTACCCCTGATAGGCCGGTGGTACCCCTGATAGGCCGGTGATACACCTGATAGGCCGGTGGTTCCCCCTGATAGGCCGGTGGTTCCCCCTGATATGCCGGTGGTACCCCTGATAGGCCGGTGGTACCCCTGATAGGCCGGTGGTACCCCTGATAGGCCGGTGGTACCCCTGATAGGCCGGTGGTACCCCTGATAGGCCGGTAGTGCCCCTGATAGGCCGGTGGTGCCCCTGATAGGCCGGTGGTGTCCCTGATAGGCCGCTGGTACCCCTGATAGGCCGGTGGTACCCCTGATAGGCCGGTGGTCCCCTGATAGGCCGGTGGTACCCCTGATAGGCCGGTAGTGCCCCTGATAGGCCGGTGGTGCCCCTGATAGGCCGGTGGTGTCCCTGATAGGCCGCTGGTACCCCTGATAGGCCGGTGGTACCCCTGATAGGCCGGTGGTACCCCTGATAGGCCGGTGGTACACCTGATAGGCCGGTGGTTCCCCCTGATAGGCCGCTGGTACCCCTGATAGGCCGGTGGTACACCTGATAGGCCGGTGGTTCCCCCTGATATGCCGGTGGTACCCCTGATAGGCCGGTGGTACACCTGATCGGCCGCTGGTACCCTGATAGGCCGGTGGTGCCCCTGATAGGCCGGTGGAGTACCCCTGATAGGCCGGTGATGCCCTTAGGCCCCAAGGGGGGGTCATGACCCTCGTGACCCCCCCCCCCCCCCCCTTGAAACCGCTACTGACTCCTCAGCATTTTCACCGTAGTTGCTGTCCGCATTTCAGCACCTTGACGTTCTCACCATAGTGACTGCTCGCGTTTGAGCCCCTCGGCATTTTCACTGGAGCCGCTGCTCACGTTTCATTCTCACTGGAGCCGCTGCTCACGTGTCATTCTCACCGGAGTTGCTGTTCGCGTGTCATTCTCACCGGAGTTGCTGTTCGCGTTTGATCTCCTCCTGTGAGACGGCGAAGAAGTCTGGCGGCAGCGCCACCTGGCGGGCAGCCTGGGTCGGCATCAGCGCCCGCGCGTTCCGGTCCAGCTCAGGTGTGATGGGTTCGGCACTGACCAGCGCGTCCCGGAACATCTGCCGGGGACACAGCTCGGCATTAGACCCCCCACGCAATACACAGTACAGCTGCAGCGGTGCAGAGCTCGGCACTGACCAGCGCGTCCCGGACCATCTGCCGGGGACACAGCTCAGCGGAACGGCCGGGCCAGAGAGCAGCACAGTGCACAGTGCAGAGTAGCGGTGCAAATGGTCCGACAGTATACACTAGACAGTGGCAACAGCGTCAGACGCGCGGCACGCTTACGGACACAACACTGCGACACACGGTACAATCACGCAGCAACGGCAGACAGCACATTCGCAGTGCAGCACGTGTATGGGGTAGTTCGTACAGAGTCGTTGATCAAAATGCTCTCCCTTCATTGGAAAATAAAGTTATTTGCTGGATGGGAAGCTGTATCAATGTAAGCTAATGTGGAAATATACTTAATTGCACGGACCAGCAACATTTATTCGACATATACATGTTGCATGTTGTATAATCATGCGTTGTTAATCGTTGTTAATCAGTTGTATAATCATAGCCTCTCCCGGTCCTCACATGTAGCCTCTCCCGGTCCTCACATGTAGCCTCTCCCGGTCCTCACCTGTAGCATATCCCGGTCCTCACCTGTAGCCTCTCCCGGTCCTCATCTGTAGCCTCTCCCGGTCCTCACCTGTAGCCTCTACCGGTCCTCACCTGTAGCCTCTCCCGGTCATCACCTGTAGCCTCTACCGGTCCTCACCTGTAGCCTCGACTACCGGTCCTCACCTGTAGCCTCTCCCGGTCCTCACCTGTAGCCTCTCCTGGTCCTCACCTGTAGCCTCTCTCGGTCCTCACCAGTAGCCTCTACCGGTCCTCACCTGTAGCCTCTACCGGTCCTCACCTGTAGCCTCTACCGGTCCTCACCTGTAGCCTCTCCCAGTCCTCACCTGTAGCCTCTCCCGGTCCTCACCTGTAGCCTCTCCCAGTCCTCACCTGTAGCCTTTCCGGTCCTCACCTGTAGCCTCTACCGGTCCCCACCTGCAGCCTCTACCGGTCCTCACCTGTAGCCTCTCCCGGTCCTCACCTGTAGCCTCTCCCAGTCCTCACCTGTAGCCTCTCAAGGTCTCCGTCGGGCGGGAACAGCCAGAATGTCTCGTGTCCGTCTCCGTGTGGCAGCTGGGTGGTTTGGAAGCCGGCCGCGGACAGCAGCTCGGCGGTGCCCTCCAGCGGAGCGACGCGCTCCACGTACGCCTTGTTCGTCTGACGGATCCGGCGGTACTTCTCGTCGCCGGGCGCAGATACGATGTTCTCGACGTACTTGCAGAACGTCTCCACTCCGGTCTGTATCTGAGAGGCGACACGAAGATGGGTAGCATGCGAGGCGTTATACGTTGTATACACACACGATATTGCGGCGACGCTTTCAAATGGGCCCGCAGAATGACATTACAGAACGCCGGGTGCACACTGGACATTGTGTCATGAACTCGGTAGGGTCCAACACACCGACGTGTTACTCAGCATTGTGTACTCGGTAGGGTCCAACACACCGACGTGTTACTCAGCATTGTGTACTCGGTAGGGTCCAACACACAGACGTGTTACTCAGCATTGTGTACTCGGTAGGGTCCAACACACCGACGTGTTACTCAGCATTGTGTACTCGGTAGGGTCCAACACACAGACGTGTTACTCAGCATTGTGTACTCGGTAGGGTCCAACACACCGACGCGTTACTCAGCATTGTGTACTCGGTAGGGTCCAACACACCGACGTGTTACTCAGCATTGTGTACTCGGTAGGGTCCAACACACAGACGTGTTACTCAGCATTGTGTACTCGGTAGGGTCCAACACACCGACGTGTTACTCAGCATTGTGTACTCGGTAGGGTCCAACACACAGACGTGTTACTCAGCATTGTGTACTCGGTAGGGTCCAACACACAGACGCGTTACTCAGCATTGTGTACTCGGTAGGGTCCAACACACCGACGTGTTACTCAGCGCCGAGCAGCTCTGCAGTCTACTATCATCTCTCGCAGCATACGCATACATTATGAGCAAGGTTAACATAGCTAATTACGTTAACATGTGTTGGCAACTCGACGTTACCAGGTCTCGTGTAATGAGCTATAATGTTGCAAATACATCCAGCATAACACATGAGTGTAGCATAGTACATCAGCAGCCATCACGCACTGAGAGCAACGTTGCAGTGCAGTGTCCCACAATTTGTCGTTTCGGGTGGGAAATGACACCCAAATGTGAATAATTGTCCACTCTCACTCCCTATTTAGTAGTGAATTTTCCACTCCCAAATTATGAATTGTGGTATTGATTCTGACATAAATATTGACTAAAAATACATAATTTTAACAAGACAACTTCTGCTTGTCATATTATAAACAAATCAATATTGCACCATTTCCAACATAATTTTCCTCTCTTATGGTCTTTTTTGCTAGAATTTTCCACTCTGACACCCAAGGAAAAATTGGATTTTGTGACACTGTTGCAGCGTCTGCAGACTGACAGGCGCCGACAGCGGCCTTGACATTCTGACAGATGACAGTCATTGTCAGCTGCCGAGGTCAGTCGGGGGCTCGGGGCGAGAGATGACAGTTTAGCACGTTTTTACCGACAGCCGCGGCGCGAATCGTATGATAAATTCACGTTATTAACCCCGGAGATCCGCAATACCATCCGCATGTACCAAAAAACATCCGTCAAAAAGAACGGCATGTGGCGACAGCAGCTGGCACAATGACATCGAAAATGGCCGTGTCGAGCAGTAGCATCTGTGCATGAGTACCTTGCACCGTGCCCCACCCCGCACCGCCCCCTCCATGGGCTATGTAGTGTACACAGTCGCTGCAGCTGTGTCGCATTGCCGATATCAAAAGACGAGCCAGACGCTATGCCAACGAGTGGCTGCGTAAAAAACAGCCGATGTGCCGCGATCTGCCTCCTCTGTAGCCGACCCCTGTGGACCGGGGGAGCCGACCGAGCAGCGTCCGCCCCGCGGGCAGCGGCACAGCCTCGCAAGGTTCGACCAGTGGGCCACACAGTCAGTTAGTGGACGGTGACTGGTGGCTGATAGCCGGACGCAACGGCAGAACAGCGACAGAGCGGCACAGCGGCACAGCGACGCAGCGACGCCGAGGGACAGAGCACGGAGCGACATCGCCGCGGAGGGACAGAGCCGCGGAGCGACAGAGACGCGGAGAGACAGAGCACGGAGCGACATCGCCGCGGAGGGACAGAGCCGCGGAGCGACAGAGCCGCGGAGAGACAGAGCCGCGGAGAGACAGAGCACGGAGTGATATCGCCGCGGAGAGACAGAGCCGCGGAGATACAGAGCCGCGGAGAGACAGAGCACGGAGCGACATCGCCGCGGAGGGACAGAGCCGCGGAGCGACAGAGACGCGGAGGGACAGAGCACGGAGCGACATCGCCGCGGAGGGACAGAGCCGCGGAGAGACAGAGACGCGGAGGGACAGAGCACGGAGAGACAGAGCCGCGGAGAGACAGAGACGCGGAGAGACAGAGCACGGAGAGACAGAGACGCGGAGAGACAGAGCACGGAGAGACAGAGCCGCGGAGAGACAGAGCACGGAGAGACAGAGCCGCGGAGGGACAGAGCCGCGGAGCGACAGAGCCGCGGAGAGACAGAGCACGGAGCGACAGCGCCGCGGAGAGACAGAGCACGGAGCGACAGCGCCGCGGAGAGACAGAGCACGGAGTGATATCGCCGCGGAGAGACAGAGCCGCGGAGAGACAGAGCCGCGGAGAGACAGAGCACGGAGAGACAGCGCCGCGGAGAGACAGAGCACGGAGTGATATCGCCGCGGAGAGACAGAGCCGCGGAGAGAGAGAGCCGCGGAGAGACAGAGCACGGAGCGACAGCGCCGCGGAGAGACAGAGCACGGAGCGACAGCGCCGCGGAGAGACAGAGCACGGTGCGACAGAGCATGGGGGACAGAGCCGCGGAGAGACAGAGCACGGAGGGACAGCGCCGCGGAGAGACAGCGCACGGTGCGACAGAGCATGGGGGACAGAGCCGCGGAGGGACAGAGCCGCGGAGGGGCAGCGCCGCGGAGAGACAGAGCACGGACCGGCAGAGTGACAGAGTGATAGAGCGTTTCCCTGTCAGCAGTATGAAGCCGACGGCGGCCAGCAGCCGTCTGTGTGGCCGACTGCGCTCCGTCTGTGTACAGCTCATAAGCTGCGGCTGCTCCGCCTGCTGCCGAGCCCACCAGGTGAGCCATCCGACCCACCAGGTGAGCCATCTGACCCACCAGGTAAGCCATCTGACCGACCAGGTAAGCCATCCGACCGACCAGGTAAGCCATCTGACCCACCAGGTAAGCCATCTGACCGACCAGGTAAGCCATCTGACCGACCAGGTAAGCCGACCAGGTAAGCCATTCAACCCACATAAGCCATCCGACCGACCAGGTAAGCCATCTGACCCACCAGGTAAGCCATCTGACCCACCAGGTGAGCCATCCGACCGACCAGGTAAGCCATCTGACCGACCAGGTAAGCCATCTGACCGACCAGGTAAGCCATCTGACCGACCAGGTAAGCCATCTGACCGACCAGGTAAGCCATCTGACCGACCAGGTAAGCCATCTGACCGACCCGGTAAGCCGGCCAGGTAAGCCATTCGACCCACATAAGCTATCCGACCGACCAGGTAAGCCATCTGACCGACCAGGTAAGCCATCTGACCGACCAGGTAAGCCGACCAGGTAAGCCGACCAGGTAAGCCATCTGACCGACCAGGTAAGCCATCTGACCGACCAGGTAAGCCGACCAGGTAAGCCATCTGACCGACCAGGTAAGCCATCTGACCGACCAGGTAAGCCATCTGACCGACCAGGTAAGCCATCTGACCGACCAGGTAAGCCGACCAGGTAAGCCATCTGACCGACCAGGTAAGCCGACCAGGTAAGCCATCTGACCGACCAGGTAAGCCATCTGACCGACCAGGTAAGCCGACCAGGTAAGCCATCTGACCGACCAGGTAAGCCATCTGACCGACCAGGTAAGCCGACCAGGTAAGCCATCTGACCGACCAGGTAAGCCATCTGACCGACCAGGTAAGCCATCTGACCGACCAGGTAAGCCGACCAGGTAAGCCGACCAGGTAAGCCATCTGACCGACCAGGTAAGCCATCTGACCGACCAGGTAAGCCGACCAGGTAAGCCATCTGACCGACCAGGTAAGCCATCTGACCGACCAGGTAAGCCATCTGACCGACCAGGTAAGCCATCTGACCGACCAGGTAAGCCGACCAGGTAAGCCATTCGACCCACATAAGCTATCCGACCGACCAGGTAAGCCATCTGACCGACCAGGTAAGCCATCTGACCGACCAGGTAAGCCGACCAGGTAAGCCGACCAGGTAAGCCGACCAGGTAAGCCATCTGACCGACCAGGTAAGCCATCTGACCGACCAGGTAAGCCGACCAGGTAAGCCATCTGACCGACCAGGTAAGCCATCTGACCGACCAGGTAAGCCATCTGACCGACCAGGTAAGCCGACCAGGTAAGCCATCTGACCGACCAGGTAAGCCGACCAGGTAAGCCATCTGACCGACCAGGTAAGCCATCTGACCGACCAGGTAAGCCGACCAGGTAAGCCATCTGACCGACCAGGTAAGCCGACCAGGTAAGCCATCTGACCGACCAGGTAAGCCATCTGACCGACCAGGTAAGCCATCTGACCGACCAGGTAAGCCGACCAGGTAAGCCATCTGACCGACCAGGTAAGCCGACCAGGTAAGCTATTCGACCCACATAAGCCATCCGACCGACCAGGTAAGCCATCTGACCGACCAGGTAAGCCATCTGACCGACCAGGTAAGCCGACCAGGTAAGCCATCTGACCGACCAGGTAAGCCATCTGACCGACCAGGTAAGCCGACCAGGTAAGCCATCTGACCGACCAGGTAAGCCGACCAGGTAAGCCATTCGACCCACATAAGCCATCCGACCGACCAGGTAAGCCATCTGACCGACCAGGTAAGCCATCTGACCGACCAGGTAAGCCGACCAGGTAAGCCATCTGACCGACCAGGTAAGCCATCTGACCGACCAGGTAAGCTGACCAGGTAAGCCATCTGACCGACCAGGTAAGCCATCTGACCGACCAGGTAAGCCATCTGACCGATCAGGTAAGCCATCTGACCGACCAGGTAAGCCATCTGACCGACCAGGTAAGCCGACCAGGTAAGCCATCTGACCGACCAGGTAAGCCATCTGACCGATCAGCCGATCTTTACTTGACCATCCAAGCGGCCCAGAACAGCAATTCAACCGTCACTGTGGCCTAATGTGTGCCTACTCTACTGACGTGGTGCCAGTCCGTACTGTGTCTGAGTTCCACCGTCACCCAGGGAGCGCCACCTACTCTACTGACGTGGTGCCAGTCCGTACTGTGTCTGAGTTCCACCGTCAGCCAGGGAGCGCCACCTACTCTACTGACGTGGTGCCAGTCCGTACTGTGTCTGAGTTCCACCGTCAGCCAGGGAGCGTCACCTACTCTACTGACGTGGTGCCAGTCCGTACTGTGTCTGAGTTCCACCGTCACCCAGGGAGCGCCACCTACTCTACTGACGTGGTGCCAGTCCGTACTGTGTCTGAGCTCCACCGTCACCCAGGGAGCGCCACCTACTCTACTGACGTGGTGCCAGTCCGTACTGTGTCTGAGCTCCAACGTCAGCCAGGGAGCGCCACCTACTCTACTGACGTGGTGCCAGTCCGTACTGTGTCTGAGTTCCAACGTCACCCAGGGAGCGCCACGTGAGGTCATCGCGCACAATGGAACGCACAACACATCGATTTCAAATGTGCATTTGTGCATTCGATATTCGGGATTCAGCATACAACATTCAGGGGAAAATGGCGCGAAAAGACTGCGGAGTCGGAGAGCACTGGAGACAGGACGCCGACAGGCCGGTGTGAACCACCTGACGCTTTGACACACGTCCCGACCCCTCAGACAACCGCGGAGTCTGCTGGCGCTGACGCCATCAATATTGGAGCTGAGGAACCGTGTGGCGGCGACCGTCCTACGAAACCGGCACCAGCGTCTACGGTAAGCGATTCCAGCGTCTACGGTAAGCGACTCCAGCGTCTACGGTAAGCGACTCCAGCGTCTACGGTAAGCGACTCCAGCGTCTACGGTAAGCGACTCCAGCGTCTACGGTAAGCGACTCCAGCGTCTACGGCAAGCGACTCCAGCGTCTACGGTAAGCGATTCCAGCGTCTACGGTAAGCGACTCCAGCGTCTACGGTAAGAGACTCCAGCGTCTACGGTAAGCGACTCCAGCACGGGACGACCAGCGTCTACGGTAAGCGACTCCAGCACGGGACGACTCATCGAGCATGATAAGCTGACTATCAGCAGGATGAGTTCGTGACAAGCTCGGCATGGCGTTTGCTTTGGTGTCGCTCGGGATTCAGGAGTCGGGAGTGAACTGAAGAGGTGCGACCCACTGAACCGGTGCGAATATTTGGCTCGGCCGGCCCCGGCATCACTCCAGAGACGGCCGACACGGTACGCACCTTTTCCTTATTAGAGTTGCACGAGTGTATGATGAGGCAGGCCGCTATGCCGCCGTCCTCCGCCAGCTGGTCGTGCAGAAACAGCTGGATCTTCTGCTGGATCTCTGCCCTCAGCAGCACCTCACCACCTGTCCAACACCATAAAACGTCACGCAAGGAAACACGTCCCGTAAAGAACTCCGCAATGTTCACAGTTCATACCCCACCCTACGATATTAACACACGCAGACCCAATCCAATAGATTAATCACTACAATTAACCACACCCCGTTGAAAAAAACAACGGCAATGAAGAAAACAAGGTAATTACTCGCCTAATGACGCAGAAGCTAATACACAGCGTCAGAAAACCAATTATCATCACCTCACCACCCTGAGCCCTAACATATCGAAGGTCTCGACACAGGGGCAACGACACCACTTCGCGCACCCACGCGAAAGCATTACAGCAAAACACACCAGTCCACCCTTAAAACCGCTACCAGTCGGCAAAGCGATTAAGTACGAATCAACTTTCCGTGCTACACGGCTTCCTGTGCTGGCTGGTCTGCCGTACCGCCCTGCTTACCGATAAGGGGACACTTGTAGTAGACGCCGTTGACGGCCAGGTTGGGGGCCATCTCCAGGTCCGTGACGCGCGGTCCGGGCGGCGGGGCGGCCTCCTCCGGCCCCGCCCCCGCCGCCATCTCCGCCTCCAGCTCCTTACGGGCCTGGGCTCTGATCACGGCCAGCGAACTGCCGTCCGGGCCGGACACAGACGGTCAGATGTGACAACGGATAGGCCGCAGATCATACAAACTAACGACACAAACGGGACACAGCCAGCGAACTGCCGTCCGGGCCGGACACAGACGGTCAGATGTGACGACGGATAGGCCGCAGATCATACAAACGAACGACACAAACGGGACACAGCCAGCGAACTGCCGTCCGGGCCGGACACAGACGGTCAGATATGACGACGGATAGGCCGCAGATCATACAAACGAACGACACAAACGGGACACAGCCAGCGAACTGCCGTCCGGGCCGGACACAGACGGTCAGATGTGACGACGGATAGGCCGCAGATCATACAAACGAACGACACAAACGGGACACAGCCAGCGAACTGCCGTCCGGGCCGGACACAGACGGTCAGATGTGACAACGGATAGGCCGCAGATCATACAAACGAACGACACAAACGACGGATAGGCCGCAGATCATACAAACGAACGACACAAACGGGACACAGGCCGCAGATCATACACACGAACGACACAAACGGGACACAGGCCGCAGATCATACACACGAACGACACAAACGGGACACAGGCCGCAGATCATACAAACGAACGACACAAACGACGGATAGGCCGCAGATCATACAAACGAACGACACAAACGGGACACAGGCGAGACACAGGCGAGACACAGGCGAGACACAGGCGAGACAGCCGGGACACGGCCGCGACACAAGGACACAAGCAGGGCACCGGCAGGACACAGCCAAAAAGTGTGTCCAGGTAATACCACAGCAATAATCTCATACAGTATTCAATTCCCGGTAAAGTCAAAACAAGTCTAGCCTATCCTCTGGCCTGCTACTGCGTGCCCCGCCCTGAGTAGCGGCCCATGCCCTCACTGACCGGTTGGAGGCGGTCTGCTGCTGCTGTTTCTGCTCATGTCGGGCCAGGGCAGCAGCGCCGGCCAGCTGGGAGCCCTTGGTCGGATGCTGCCGCTCCGGCACCGGCGCCGGGGCAGAGGAGGAGCTCCGCGCGCCGCCGCCGACGGCAGAGTCCCCCGTCAGACGATGACCCGGCCCGGCCTTCTTAAACTTCGCCTCGGACTTCTTCTTCTCGATGAACTTCTTTAGCGCGTCCATAGTTTGCTGTTTCAGGGGTGTTTGTTCCGTGTGCTCGCTGGCAGTTAAAACGTCGTTGCGCGGCAGAAAAGGCTCAGTTCCTGGGCGTGAACTCCTTTGGCAGGTTCTGACGCATGCCCAGGTCACGCACTTTGTTGGATGCTGAAACGAAGCATATGTTGTCAGCTACCAGCAACAAAGTAAAAACGTTACACTTAACTTTGTGCTACCTACCAAGTACCAACTGACATCAAAACATTTTATAGTCAATAGCCCAAGCCTTAGACCAAATATCAGAGTCTTTGTTGTTGCATATTCTTGCTTGGACCAGCAATATTTCAAATTTTCCTCTTTAACATAAAATTTAAAGGAAATAATTGCCGTTTATCACTTCCTATGCCAATAGTTAGTTGAAAAGTGTCATGCATATCAATTACCGAGTAAGCTACGTCGTTTGTAACATTGCAAGCGCAAATAGGACGGAAACTCGCGCTTTGCAATTTAAGGCGAAGTCGGTAGGTATGTCTCACGCTGCCTATTATTGCTAAAACGGACTCACACCATAACGGAGACATCAGGCCTGCCTCAGTTACCACCGACCGGGGAAGCACAAAATCTGGTCGCGCTCGGGTTCGAACCGAGGACCTTCTGCGTGTAAAGCAGATGTGATAACCACTACACAACGCGACCCGCTGTGAGGAACGCCACCAGCCAGCGATGCGCCGAGCCGTCTCGGCCGCTCCACGGCTGCAGTAACTCACTGTCCGTGGAGGTGAAATGCTCCACGATCCTCTCTCCGTAGCGGGACCAGGCCAGGTAGACGAGCAGCACGTTGGCCACCAGGATCCCAGTGATGGTCAGCAGCAGATTGGCCTGGAACGGGTCCAGCTCAGGCAGGACGAGGTCAAGCCACTCGAGCGGCGCTAGTTGGCAGGACTGCAGCAGTTGGGCGGCGCGCTGCAGGGCCTCGCTGATCAATGGCTGAGAGGAGTTGAAGGCGGCGGCAGCGACGTCTGACGCGTCGCTCAGCAGCACGACCAGCCACTGCAGCAGCACCAGCGAGCCTTCCCACACCGACTGCAACACCATAGAGAGCCTGGGAAGAAGACAATGCAGGACAGGTCAGAGTTCAGACCACACCACAGAGAGCCTGGGGAGAAGACAATACAGGACAGGTCAGACCACACCACAGGGAGTCTGGGGAGAAGACAATACAGGACAGGTCAGACCACACCACAGGGAGTCTGGGGAGAAGACAATACAGGACAGGTCAGAGGTCAGACCACACCACAGGGAGCCTGGGGAGAAGACAATGCAGGACAGGTCAGACCACACCACAGGGAGTCTGGGAAGAAGACAATACAGGACAGGTCAGAGTTCAGACCACACCACAGAGAGCCTGGGGAGAAGACAATGCAAGACAGGTCAGACCACACCACACAGACTGCCACACCATAGAGAGTCTGCAGATGGGACAGGTCAGGTCAGGTCAGGTCAGGTCAGATCTGGGGATACTTAGACAGGACAGGTCACACTATGTAGAGCCTGTCCAGTGTCCACACAAACTGAAACATCATAGAGAGTCTGTAGATGGGACAGGCCAGGTCAGGTCAGGTCAGGTCAGGTCAGATCTGGGGATACTTAGACAGGACAGGTCACACTATGTAGAGCCTGTCCAGTGTCCACACAAACTGAAACATCATAGAGTCTGCAGATGGGACAGGCCAGGTCAGGTCAGGTCAGGTCAGGTCAGATCAGGGGATAATTAGACAGGACAGGTCACACTATGTAGAGCCTGTCCAGTGTCCACTGAAAACTGAACATCATAGAGAATCTGTGTAGACATTACAAGACAGGTCAGACCTGGAGACACAAGCAGGGCACCGGCAGGACACAGCCAAAAAGTGTGTCCCGGTAATACCACAGCAATAATCTCATACAGTATTCAATTCCCGGTAAAGTCAAAACAGGTCTAGCCTATCCTCTGGCCTGCTACTGCGTGCCCCGCCCACAGGTCAGGACAGGTCAGGACAGGTCAGGACAGGTCAGGACAGGTCAGGACAGGTCAGGACAGGTCAGGACAGGTCAGGACAGGTCAGGACAGGTCAGGACAGGTCAGGACAGGTCAGGACAGGTCAGGACAGGTCAGGACAGGTCAGGTCAGGACAGGTCAGGACAGGTCAGGACAGGTCAGGACAGGTCAGGACAGGTCAGGACAGGTCAGGACAGGTCAGGACAGGTCAGGACAGGTCAGGACAGGTCAGGACAGGTCAGGACAGGTCAGGACAGGTCAGGACAGGTCAGGACAGGTCAGGACAGGTCAGGACAGGTCAGGACAGGTCAGGACAGGTCAGGACAGGTCAGGACAGGTCAGGACAGGTCAGGACAGGTCAGGACAGGTCAGGACAGGTCAGGTCAGGACAGGTCAGGACAGGTCAGGACAGGTCAGGACAGGTCAGGACAGGTCAGGACAGGTCAGGACAGGTCAGGACAGGTCAGGACAGGTCAGGACAGGTCAGGACAGGTCAGGACAGGTCAGGACAGGTCAGGACAGGTCAGGACAGGTCAGGACAGGTCAGGACAGGTCAGGACAGGTCAGGACAGGTCAGGACAGGTCAGGACAGGTCAGGACAGGTCAGGACAGGTCAGGACAGGTCAGGACAGGTCAGGACAGGTCAGGACAGGTCAGGACAGGTCAGGACAGGTCAGGACAGGTCAGGACAGGTCAGGACAGGTCAGGACAGGTCAGGACAGGTCAGGACAGGTCAGGACAGGTCAGGACAGGCCAGGACAGGTCAGGACAGGTCAGGACAGGTCAGGACAGGTCAGGACAGGTCAGGACAGGTCAGGACAGGTCAGGACAGGTCAGGACAGGTCAGGACAGGTCAGGACAGGTCAGGACAGGTCAGGACAGGTCAGGACAGGTCAGGACAGGTCAGGACAGGTCAGGACAGGCCAGGACAGGTCAGGACAGGTCAGGACAGGTCAGGACAGGTCAGGACAGGTCAGGACAGGTCAGGACAGGTCAGGACAGGTCAGGACAGGTCAGGACAGGTCAGGACAGGTCAGGACAGGTCAGGACAGGTCAGGACAGGTCAGGACAGGTCAGGACAGGTCAGGACAGGTCAGGACAGGTCAGGACAGGTCAGGACAGGTCAGGACAGGTCAGGACAGGTCAGGACAGGTCAGGACAGGTCAGGACAGGTCAGGACAGGTCAGGACAGGTCAGGACAGGTCAGGACAGGTCAGGACAGGTCAGGACAGGTCAGGACAGGTCAGGACAGGTCAGGACAGGTCAGGACAGGTCAGGACAGGTCAGGACAGGTCAGGACAGGTCAGGACAGGTCAGGACAGGTCAGGACAGGTCAGGACAGGTCAGGACAGGTCAGGACAGGTCAGGACAGGTCAGGACAGGTCAGGACAGGTCAGGACAGGTCAGGACAGGTCAGGACAGGTCAGGACAGGTCAGGACAGGTCAGGACAGGTCAGGACAGGTCAGGACAGGTCAGGACAGGTCAGGACAGGTCAGGACAGGTCAGGACAGGTCAGGACAGGTCAGGACAGGTCAGGACAGGTCAGGACAGGTCAGGACAGGTCAGGACAGGTCAGGACAGGTCAGGACAGGTCAGGACAGGTCAGGACAGGTCAGGACAGGTCAGGACAGGTCAGGACAGGTCAGGACAGGTCAGGACAGGTCAGGACAGGTCAGGACAGGTCAGGACAGGTCAGGACAGGTCAGGACAGGTCAGGACAGGTCAGGTCAGGACAGGTCAGGACAGGTCAGGACAAGTCAGGACAGGTCAGGACAGGTCAGGACAGGTCAGGTCGCACAATACAGACAGAGCCTGTCCACACAGGCTGTCAAGTGTCACATCTTGAGAGGCTGCAGCTGTGACAGGACAGGTCAGGTAAGGTCAGATATGAAGACAAGATAGAATTTCCTAAGTAAGTGGACAATTGCTTTGGAGTTTTACTCTCATTATTGCATTGTAATTGTAAAGGTGCCACCCACATTCCATGTACTGCATGAGTGTGGCTGTAAGGCAAGGTGTCAGTGTGACGAGCCGACCAGCTGCCACATGCCTGTATGACGTCACTGTGATGTTAGTAACACTCCATAGCCTGATGATGCTCTGTACACAGCTCACACTGCTCACTGTACACATTCCTGACAGCTGCCACATGCCTGTCTGACGTCACTGTGATGTTAGTAACACTCCATAGCCTGATGATGCTCTGTACACAGCTCACACTGCTCACTGTACACATTCCTGACAGCTGCCACATGCCTGTCTGACGTCACTGTGATGTTAGTAACACTCCATAGCCTGATGATGCTCTGTACACAGCTCACACTGCTCACTGTACACAGCTCTGTACACAGCTCAGTGTGACGAGCCGACCAGCTGCCACATGCCTGTATGACGTCACTGTGATGTTAGTAACACTCCATAGCCTGATGATGCTCTGTACACAGCTCACACTGCTCTGTACACAGCTCTGTACACAGCTCAGTGTGACGAGCCGACCAGCTGCCACATGCCTGTATGACGTCACTGTGATGTTAGTAGCGCTCCATAGCCTGATGATGCTCTGTACACAGCTCACACTGCTCACTGTACACAGCTCTGTACACAGCTCAGTGTGACGAGCCGACCAGCTGCCACATGCCTGTATGACGTCACTGTGATGTTAGTAGCGCTCCATAGCCTGATGATGCTCTGTACACAGCTCACACTGCTCACTGTACACATTCCTGACAGCTGCCACATGCCTGTATGACGTCACTGTGATGTTAGTAGCGCTCCATAGCCTGATGATGCTCTGTACACAGCTCACACTGCTCACTGTACACAGCTCTGTACACAGCTCAGTGTGACGAGCCGACCAGCTGCCACATGCCTGTATGACGTCACTGTGATGTTAGTAGCGCTCCATAGCCTGATGTTGCTCTGTACACAGCTCACACTGCTCACTGTACACAGCTCTGTACACAGCTCAGTGTGACGAGCCGACCAGCTGCCACTGCCTGTATGACGTCACTGTGATGTTAGTAGCGCTCCATAGCCTGATGTTGCTCTGTACACAGCTCACACTGCTCACTGTACACAGCTCTGTACACAGCTCAGTGTGACGAGCCGACCAGCTGCCACATGCCTGTATGACGTCACTGTGATGTTAGTAGCGCTCCATAGCCTGATGTTGCTCTGTACACAGCTCACACTGCTCACTGTACACAGCTCTGTACACAGCTCAGTGTGACGAGCCGACCAGCTGCCACATGCCTGTATGACGTCACTGTGATGTTAGTAGTGCTCCATAGCCTGATGATGCTCTGTACACAGCTCACACTGCTCACTGTACACATTCCTGACGAACAGAGCCCAGATTGTACAAGCCATGCACACAATTTGCTGCAAACTAGTGCTTAAAACAAGTTATTTTCTCAAATATGATTATACAATCTTCAAAATAAAAATAAATGGTTAGCATTCACCACATAAAATGCAAAATTTTAGCTTCTAAGAAAATATAAAAGTTCACAGATAAATTACTTCCCTCCACAGGATAATGTAAATAATGCTGACTTTGAGTGCACCAGACAGGTGATGCACGGCCGGCTCAATCCCTAGGGGGATAATAGGACAGGGAGGCTGCACCCTATTCAGAGACCCTGCTGGGCATTAAACCCAAGATAGTTGGCATGAAAAACCATCATGTATACCCAAACCATCTGGGTTATATCCCCACCCTGCCACATCATCCCATGCTAACATAATCAGTATTGCCATTTTGGACAGGGCATTTCAATTACAAGAAGCAATTTCAAAAATTGAATGTTTGAATACCTGTTTACCAGACTGCTAATCTCATGTCCTGAGCCATACAACACCCAGGCTAGCACATACCAGCCCATATTAGCGTGTAACAGCCCAGGGGAAATGTGCGCTGTTGCTGAGGCATTGCTATCAACTGTGTTGGATAATGATAGAATCAATCAATACAAATGTTATATAGAAAAAGAACAACTACATTCTGTTGGCTAAAATAAAAGATTATTGACAAAATGATCGGACAGAAAATTATTTGATCATAAAACACAAACAGATAACTTCAATGTCCTACACTTTTTATGTTGATGTTTAGTGAAATTTTGCATGTCCTCTATGTATTCAAGTTTTTGTGTCCTTTTTGAGCAGTCGTGGGGAATTCTGTGATGTCCTATTATACCTGCCATTGCAACTGGTCACCTCTGTGTCACCTCTGTGTCACAGTGGTGACCACCTCTGTGTGACCACAGTGACACAGACCACACCACAGTATTCTACCTGCCATTGCAACTGGTCACCTCTGTGTCACCTCTGTGTCACCTCTGTGTCACACCTCTGTGTCACACCTCTGTGTCACCTCTGTCACCTCTGTGTCACCTCTGTGTCACCTCTGTGTCACCTCTGTGTCACCTCTGTGTCACCTCTGTGTCACCTCTGTGTCACAGTGGACACCTCTGTGTCACAGTGGACACCTCTGTGTCACCTCTGTGTCACCTCTGTGTCACAGTGGAGTGGCATAGTACAATCCTGAGGCAGTGTTTTCCAGACTGGGGTCCACAACCCCTGCAGGGGTGGTGAGAGCATTTAGGGCAGGCTGCTGCACCGCAGCACCACTATGCATATTTGTTTTACAATGACCCTAACTATAGCTCTTACATTTCAGTAGGCACCACATATCCCGAGCAGTTGTGGCGCCCCTAAGCCCAAACAATGATTGTCATCATCAACCTTACACTTCAGTAATTCTAACAAACAGTAATTCTATCAAACAGTAATGCTAACAACAAATCAGCTGGGCAAACTATGGGGAGCAGATATAAAAATAGATCGATCAATAAATGGATCGTTTATATAAATGGATCGTTTATGTCCATATTTGGGCATGATTGCAGACCTGAATTAAAACGCCAATATCAGAATTTCTGAGCGATGAATGCCGGTCAAAAACACAAGAGCGCCAAGGAAAAGCATGAAGCTGTTCCCAGAACATGAAAACCAACCTAAAACAAATCATTTGAGCTTGCATTCATTCAAATACTGCGATCTAAAAATTGGTCACGCACATCGCCAAATTCTGCCGGCGATACATTTTTAGATCGCCCAAACAGCTGGCTAATCAAAATTTAGATCGCCAAACAATTTGAAGCGATTTGCTAATTGAAAACAATACTGGAATCAATGTGAATGTATTGTTCATTCATAGAAAATCAATTTAATCACGGATACAATAGCAAGAAAGCAATAAAAAGAGCCCCCAAATAGTGAATTTCGGGGATTCCGTGACCGATTTTCGTCCCGCATTTCATCGTCGCGCACTTTTTCATCCGCTGATTTTCGTCTGCCGTTTTACGTCCCCGCATAATTTCGTGGCGCATTTCTTCGTTTCCGCAAATTTTCGTCCAGCATTGTTAGGTTAGTTTAGGTACCATAACCTAACCTAGCCTAAATTAAATTAAATTAACCTAACCTAACCCCGCCATTAAGTTTGATCGAGTAGTAAACAGGCCTACGTCATTAAGTCTGTCAGCCTAAGATTCGCTCGTAGCCATTAAGTCCGATGAAGAAATGTGTCACGAAATTATGCAGGGACGAAAAACTGCAGATGAAAATCAGCAGACTAAAAAATGTGGGACAAAATATGTCTGGATACCATTCAGGGTGGTGTTTACATTCGCTTCCAACAAACCAAAGTACAAGCCAAAGTAGGGTTTGCAGGCTCCAAGGACAACAATTATTGATAAAGGTATTCATGTGCTTCCTCTTGTAAGAAAAATATTGTTGATCAGAGCCTTGCTTCTGTTGATTATGCATGTTTGAAAGTGGGAATGTACCAAAATTAATCTAAATTTAGATCAAATGTCCTTATATAGGCATTGCTCCCCCTCTTTCAATATATTTATTGATCAATCTATTTTTAGATCTGCTCCCTGTGGTTTGCCCAACTGATACAGTGCCCTAGCATTGGGAAATTTGGGTGGAAAATGACACCCTATGGATACTATTTTTCCACTATTTTTTCCAGAGTTTTACTGTGAATTCTCCACTCCTTATTTCAAAATGTATTGGATAATTGGAAACCTGATACTGATTTGTGGATGTAATGACAGGGACAGCCTATGGATGGAAAGACAGGTCAGGGGGGGTGTCATGGCTATCTCTGTAACATGTCCACCCTGTCCCATGGTGTCACTTTCCAGCTTGATTTCCACCAATGGGGTGGCTGAATCAGGAGAAGCGTATTTCCTTTCGTAGACCGTCTCTTGGCACTTCTCGGTCTACCAAAAGAATTACGCCTTCGACCGGCGCAGCCGCCATGTTTATTTACGGTGCCGCATTCGTCACTCAACGGTCTTCAACATAATTGTAGATGAAACAAGTGTAATCCAGATGTAAAAATACTTTCATCTGATAGATACTACTACAAAGTATTATCAAGTCACCTTCCTTCATCAACAACCAGGTGAAATAATACAAAATTTGCACTTCAACCAAAAACAGCATCCAGCGGCAGTTCCCAGTTACCAAAATCCAAACATTGCCTTATATGGGCATGGACCTCACTCGGTTGCATGCCTCACTTTGACATCGTCTAGCGGCTCACCCTTGCAAATTAGGAGAAAATTTCCCAAAAGCGAGCTGTAGAGGACATTTCAATATATCATTTAGTGCTCAATTGATCCCACTGGCACCTAAGGTATTCAAATGGTAGGATGCGAAAGTAGGCCGATTTAACACTATTTGAATAGGGAGCGTGTGATGTCACATGCCCGTGACATCATGCATTTCGCTGCCTACCCTGGACAGGTCTACCTAGTCTCTATGGCCTTGAAGACAGGTAAGAATTGGCATAGGTAATAACTAATTTTGGTGAGCAGGTAATTGGGTGATAAAGCCTGGTACATATGCTTTTTGGTTGAATTGTCCACTCTTTATAATTATTTTTAGTCAGAATTTTCCACTCTGCACCCCAGCTCCAAAGCAATTCTAGGAGCCTGAACTGATATGGCTCATTATTATGAGTGGAGCCACAGCTGCATCCCAACCAGCCTGCACTGGGAGGGGTCCAGAGAGATGTGGTTTGATAAGGGCAGCATTCTTCAGAACATTCTGAATCAGAATTCCAAAGGGAATGACATCACAGGCCGTTCTTGAGAAACTCCCTACCAGGACTGGCCAGAATATTTGTCATTCCAGCCGGAACGAGTGGAATGAAAAAGCAGCCCAAGTCAATATGGCAGCCCCATCACCATAGCGAAAATGTGCTGCTTTTGAGGCAAACATGCCATAGAATATTTGAAAGAACGCTCCAAAAAGGGTCGGAATTCCGAATCGAAACATGTCACATTTTGATACAGAATGCTCTAAAGAATGATGTCAAGGTTAGAGCATAGATGAAAGATTGATGAAAGAAATAAAGATTGATTGTCATATCTCATCCATGGTTATAGCGCACCCCCGTCCCCCACTCATGAGTCATGGATGTCAACGAGCTTTATTCGTAGTGCGAACTTATCAGACTAATTACTTGTTCCCTTACACTTAACAGTTAATCTTGATTTAACAATACAAGTTGCGCTTCCTCCGTACACCCAAGCACACAAAATACAAACCAGGTAGCATATTCACCAATTAAATATTCATTTTTGATCCATACCAATACCGATTTGGTTAGTAGGTAATGTTGTTACGGCCTTGTGTATAGCGATAGCTTGGTAGGCACCTCGATTTACATGGAGTGTCATCAGTCATCACTGTTTCCCAAATGTGTCTGTTTGGTCCCAAGACGTCATGAAACTCAGCCAATTAGAGGGCAGTTTTAAAGGGATCACATTTGCACGGTTTGTTTATTTTCTCAGGCACAGGTGATTAGGAATGAATCAGTTAACCATTTTTCTTAAAATCTACCTAGGTGTTTAGAACTTATTGTGTCGTTATTTATACTGTAAACTATATATGCTGAATAGGCATTGTGTACCATACAATACAGGCACAGGCAGTAAGTGAAGGTATTTGATTCTATTCCTTGGGTGGGAGTCACGCTTAAATATTTGCATCATTCATTTGATGTATTTGTTCTCTCTCTTGTTCATGCATAAATCCACTCATTCATTATTTCATAAAGTTATAATGGCCTTGTTCCTATAACGTCACGTTATTCACTGTCTTCTAGGTTGGGTGATTCCGGATGATTCAACCTCGTAAAGCAGCCTAGTCAGCAGTCAGCGATATGTGGCGCAAACATGAACCACAAACGAAATCAAATATTGCTGCCAGAAAATTATACTATTCCTACCAAATTTAAACAAAATAAGATAAAATAATTTACGTTCATCAATTTAGTTCGACGTGCACATTCACATTCGCGAGACACATTCACGGTACCCGCGGTACACACTGATCATAATGAAATTTGGCAGACTAACAGAGCTATTCCTCCTCTCTCAGAAAATATATGTGTGTATTTGTGACATTCAAAATCATAACGTTCATCAATTTAGTTCGACGTGCACATTCACATTCACGTGACACATTCACGGTACCCGCGGTACACACTGATCATAATGAAATTTGGCAGACTAATAGAGCTATTCCTCCTCTCTCAGAAAATATATGTGTATTTGTGACATTCAAAATCATAGGAGATATCGGCAGTTACAGTTCAAGGTCATAGGGGTTATCTGAGGTCATGGAAATGGCGGACCCCGTCGATTTCGATTTAAAAAAATGTACAATCATAGTACAAAATAGGCTCAATTCAAAAATAATTTAAGATCTTCTTCCTCTTTCAGAAAATATATGTTTCTATCTATGACGTTCAAAAATAGCAGAGATATGGGTGATCAAAGCTTGCGGTCATTGTGGGCAAAAACGGTCATTAAGATGGCGGTCCCCTCGGATTGCGTCGATAATCGACACAAACATTGACCTTAGAAGCTCCACAATGTCACCAAATGGCTATTCGTGACATTTTCAAATAAAGACTCCAGGGGCGTCCACACTTTGAAAACGGCACCTCTCCACGTGTTAACATGTGATCAGTCAGAGCCATAGAAACTATAGCAGGACTCCACCTATAAATTCAAAACTTGGCATATATACGCAGGAGGCATGTATACAGATTTTGAGAAAGTGATTAGTTGTGACATTTAAAGCCAGTCACACCACATGACATGGAAATATGTTCAAAATGTGAAATGGATAGAAAATTGCCAAAATCATCTCTCAGCGGTGATTAACGCGCTTCCACAGCGCAAAAATGTGCATGTTGCACAAACGTGCGTCCGTGTATTCCAATGATGGGTCTTTTTGCCTATAAATATTTATTAGATTGCCTATAAAGGCAAAAATGCATATTCGCGAATGTCCATTTTGATATTCGGGACATACGCGGTCCCCTCGGATTGCGTCGATTATCGGCACAAACATTGACCTTAGGCAGCTCCACAATGTCACCAAATGGCTATTCGTGACATTTGCTCATAAAGCCTCCAGGGGCGTCCACACTTTGAAAATGGCACCTCTCCACGTGTTAACATGTGATCAGTCAGAGCCATAGAAATTATAGCAGGACTCCACCTATAAATTCGAAACTTGGCATATATATGCAGGAGGCATGTAAACAGATTTTGAGAAAGTGATTAGTTGTGACATTCAAAGCCAGTCACACCACATGACATGGAAATATGTTCAAAATGTGAAATCGATAGAAAATTGCGAAAATCCTCTCTCAGCGGTGATTACCGCGATTGCACACAAAAGAAATTGTGCGTGTGACACGAACGTGCGTCCGTGTATTCCAATGATGTGTCTTTTGACCTAAAAGTATTTACTAGCTCGCCTACAAAGGCAAAAATTCATATTCGCGAATGTCCATTTTGATATTCGGCACATTGGCGGTCCCCTCGGATTGCGTCGATAATCGGCACAAACATTGACCTTAGGAAGGTCCACAATGTCACCAAATGGCTATTCGTGAAATTTTCAAATAAAGCCTCCAGGGGCGTCCACACTTTGAAAACGGCACCTCTCCACGTGTTAACATGTGATCAGTCAGAGCCATAGAAACTATAGCAGGACTCCACCTATAAATTCAAAACTTAACATATATATGCAGGAGGCATGTATACAGATTTTGAGAAAGTGATTAGTTGTGAAATTCAAAGCCAGTCACACCACATGACATGGAAATATGGTAAAAATGTGAAATCGATAGCAAATTGCGAAAATCCTCTCTCAGCGGTGATTAACGCGATTGCACAGCGCAAAAATGTGCATGTTACATAAACGTGCGTCCGTGTATTCCAATGATGGGTCTTTTTGCCTATAAATATTTATTAGATTGCCTACAAAAGCAAAAATGCATACTCGCGAATGTCCATTTTGATATTCGGCAAATACGCGGTCCCCTCGGATTGCGTGGGAAATTGGCACAAACATTGACCTTAGGCAGCTCCACAATGTCACCAAATGGCTATACGTGACATTTTCAAATAAAGCCTCCAGGGGCGTCTACACTTCGAAAATGGCACCTCTCCACGAGTTAACATGCGATCAGTCAGAGCCATAGAAATTATAGCAGGACTCCACCGATCAATTCAGAACTTGCCTCCACCCGACACCCACGGTGAATGCCCCGCTCCACTCGACACCCACGGTGAGTGCCCCGCGCCACCCGACATCGACGGTGAGTGCCCCGCGCCACCCGACATCCACGGTGAGAGCCCCGCTCCACCCCACACCCACGGTGAGTGCCCCGCTCCACCCGACACCCACGGTCAGTGCCCCGCTCCATCCGACACCCACGGTGAGTGCCCCCCTCCATCCGACACCCACGGTGATTGCCCCGCTCCACCCACGGTGAATGCCCCGCTCCACCCGACATCCACGGTGAGTGTCCCGCGCGACCCGACACCCACGGTGAGAGCCCCGCTCCACCCGACAGCCACGGTGAGTGCCCCGCTCCACTCGACACCCACGGTCAGTGCCCCGCTCCATCCGACACCCACGGTGAGTGCCCCCTCCATCCGACACCCACGGTGATTGCCCCGCTCCATCCGACACCCACGGTAAGTGCCCGCTCCATTCGACACCCACGGTGAATGCCCTGCTCCATCCGACACCCACGGCGAGTGCCCCGCTCCATCCGACACCCACGGTGAGTGCCCCGCTCCATCCGGCACCTACGGTGAGTGCCCCCTCCACCCGACACCCACGGTGAGTGCCCCGCTCCACCCGACTCCCACGGTGAGTGCACCGCTCCACCCGACACCCACGGTGAGTGCCCCGCTCCACCCGACACCCACGGCGAGTGCCCCGCTCCATCCAACACCCACGGTGAGTGCCCCGCTCCACCTGACACCCACGGTGAGTGTCCCGATCCATCCGACACCCACGGTGAGTGTCCCGCTCCATCCGACACCCACGGTGAGTGTCCCGCTCCATCCGACACCCACGGTGAGTGCCCCGCTCCATCCGACACCCACGGTGAATGCCCCGCTCCATCCGACACCCACGGTGAGTGCCCCGCTCCATCCGACACCCACGATGATTGCCCGCTCCATCCGACACCCACGGTGAGTGCCCCGCTCCATCCGACACCCACGGTGAGTGCCCTGCTCCATCCGACACCCACGGTGAGTGCCACGCTCCATCCGACACCCAAGGTGAGTGTCCCGCTCCATCCGACAGTCGACACCCACGGTGAGTGCCCCGCTCCATCCGACACCCACGGCGAGTGCCCTGCTCCATCCGACACCCACGATGAGTGCCCGCTCCATCCGACACCCACGGTGAGTGCCCCGCTCTATCCGACACCCACGGTGAGTGCCCCGCTCCATCCGACACCCACGGTGAGTGGCACGCTCCATCCGACACCCACGGTGAGTGTCCCGCTCCATCCGACACCCACGGTGAATTCCCCGCTCCACCCGACACCTACGGTGAGTGCCTCGCTCCAACTGACACCCACGGTGAGTGTCTCGCTCCATCGGACACCCGTGGTGAGTGCCCCTATCCATCCACGATGAATGCCCCTCTCCACCCGACACCCACGGTGAGTGCCCCGCTCCATCCGACACCCACGGTGAGTGCCCCGCTCCATCCGACACCCACGATGATTGCCCGCTCCATCCGACACCTACGGTGAGTGCCCCGCTCCATCCGACACCCACGGTGAGTGCCCCGCTCCATCCGACACCCACGGTGAGTACCTCGCTCCATCCGACACCCACGGTGAGTGTCCCGCTCCATCCGACACCCACGGTGAGTGCCCCGCACCACCCGACACCCACTGTGAATGTCCCGCTCCATCCGACACCCACGGTGAATGCCCTGCTCCATCCGACACCCACAGTGTCGGGTGGAGCAGGGTATTCACCGTGGGTGTCGGATGAAGCGGGGCATTCACAGTGGGTGTCGGGTGGTGCGGGGAACTCACCGTGGGTGTCGGATGGAGCGGGGCATTCACCGTGGGTGTCAGATGGAGCAGGGCATTCACAGTGGGTGTCGGGTGGTGCGGGGCACTCACCGTGGGTGACGGATGGAGCGGGACACTCACCGTGGGTGTCGGATGGAGCGGGGTACTCACCGTGGGTGTCGGATGAAGCGAGGTACTCACCGTGGTTGTCAGATGGAGCGGGGTACTCACCGTGGGTGTCGGGTGGAGAGGGGCACTCACCGTGGGTGTCGGATGGAGCGGGGCATTCACCGTGGGTGTCGGGTGGAGCGGGGCACTCACCGTAGGTGTCAGATGGAGCGGGTCACTCACCGTGGGTGTCGGATGGAGCGAGGTACTCACCGTGGGTGTCGGATGGAGCGGGCACTCATCGTGGGTGTCGGATGGAGCGGGGCACTCACCGTGGGTGTCGGATGGAGCGGGGCACTCACCGTGGGTGTCGGGTGGAGAGGGGCATTCACCGTGGATGGAGCGGGGCACTCACCGTGTGTGTCGGGTGGAGCGGGACACTCACCGTGGGTGTCAGGTGGAGCGGGCACTCACCGTGGGTGACGGGTGGAGCGGGGCACTCACCGTGGGTGTCGGATGGAGCAGGGCACTCGCCGTGGGTGTCGGATGGAGCGAGGCACTCACGGGTGTCGGGTGGAGAGGGGAATTCACCGTGGATGGAGCGGGGCACTCACCGTGGGTGTCGGATGGAGCGGGAAACTCACCGTGGGTGTCGGATGGAGCGGGGCACTCACCGTGGGTGTCGGATGGAGCGGGGCACTCACCGTGGGTGTCAGGTGGAGCGGGCACTCACCGTGGGTGACGGGTGGAGCGGGGCACTCACCGTGGGTGTCGGATGGAGCGGGGCACTCACCGTGGGTGTCGGATGGAGCGAGGCACTCACGGGTGTCGGGTGGAGAGGGGAATTCACCGTGGATGGAGCGGGGCACTCACCGTGGGTGTCGGATGGAGCGGGAAACTCACCGTGGGTGTCGGATGGAGCGGGGCACTCACCGTGGGTGTCGGATGGAGCGGGGCACTCCCCGTGGGTGTCGGATGGAGCGGGGCACTCACCGTGGGTGTCGGATGGAGCGGGCACTCATCGTGGGTGTCGGATGGAGCGGGGCACTCACCGTGGGTGTCGGATGGAGCGGGGCACTCACCGTGGGTGTCGGGTGGAGAGGGGCATTCACCGTGGATGGAGCGGGGCACTCACCGTGGGTGTCGGATGGAGCGGGGCACTCGCCGTGGGTGTCGGGTGGGGCGGGGCACTCACCGTGGGTGTCGGATAGAGCGGGGCACTCACCGTGGGTGTCGGATGGAGCAGGCACTCATCGTGGGTGTCGGATGGAGCGGGGCACTCACCGTGGGTGTCGGGTGGCGCGGGGCACTCACCGTGGGTGTCGGGTGGAGCGGGGCATTCACCGTGGGTGTCGGGTGGAGCCAAGTTCTGAATTGATCGGTGGAGTCCTGCTATAGTTTCTATGGCTCTGACTGGTCACATGTTAACACGTGGAGAGGTGCCATTTTCAAAGTGTGGACGCCCCTGGAGGCTTTATTTGAAAATGTCACGAATAGCCATTTGGTGACATTGTGGAGCTGCCTAAGGTCAATGTTTGTGCCGATTATCGACGCAATCCGAGGGGACCGCGTATGTGTCGAATATCAAAATGGACATTCGCGAATATGCATTTTTGCCTTTGTAGGCAATCTAATAAATATTTATAGGCAAAAAGACCCATCATTGGAATACACGGACGCACGTTTGTGCAACATGCACATTTTTGCGCTGTGGAAGCGCGTTAATCACCGCTGAGAGAGGAGTTTCGCACTTCTCTATCGTTTTCACATTTGTAACATATTTCCATGTCATGTGGCGTGACTGGCTTTGAATGTCACAAATAATCACTTTCTCAAAATCTGTATACATGCCTGCTGCATATATATACCAAGTTTCGAATTTATAGGTGGAGTTCTGCTATAGTTTCTATGGCTCTGACTGATCATATGTTAACACGTGGAGAGGAGCCATTTTCAAAGTGTGGACGCCCCTGGAGGCTTTATTTGAAAATGTCACGAATAGCCATTTGGTGACATTGTGGAGCTTCCTAAGGTCAATGTTTTTGCCGATTCTCAACGCAATCCGAGGGGACCGCCATCTTAATGACCGTTTTTGCCCACAATGACCGCAAGCTTTGATCACCCATATGTCTTCTATTTTTGAACGTCACAGATAGACACATATATTTCAGGGGCGGATCCAGGGGGAGGGCACAGGGGGCACGTGCCCCTCCCGAAACATCTGAGGAGGGCCCTTTTCGGTGCGCGTAGCGCGCCGAAAAGGGCCGACGATACCGCGCGAAGCGCGGTATCATGGGCTCTAAGAGACCACGCAAAGTGGTCTTTAGAGAGTGTAGAGCACTTCAGAGGTCCTAAGAGCCAACAGGGCCCTCTCTGAAAGACCAGAGGGCCCCATGGAAGTTCAAAGGGCCCCTGTCCAGGTCAGAGGGATCCTGACTAGACCGAAAGGGCCCCTGGGCGAGTCAGAAGAGCCCTGCACATGCCGAATGGCCCCTAGACAGCATAGAGGGCCCCTGGGCAGGCCGGAGGGCCCCTGGGCATGTCGGCAGGGCGACAAAGCAGCCAGCGCAGTCCCTTTCAGGTCGAAAGGGTCCCTAAGCAGGCTGGAGTGTCCCTGGACAGACCAGAGGGCCCCTGGGAAGTTCAAAGGTCCCATGTGCAGGTCAGAGGGTCTGCTGGGCCCTTTCAATGCTCGGGAATAGGGCCCTTTCAACGCTCGGGAGGAGAGCCCTTTCAGTGGGTTTGAAAAACACCCAAAACTCACACTCTCACACTATAGAACATTGTTTGGACGCCTTGATTATTTAGTTGCTAGGATTTGTTTTTCTCGTCAGATGTGACTCTGACTCGTAAGAAGATGAATCGACTCAACTTTGACTCAAGCGACATCCATGTGACTCAACTCTGACTCAAGTTGCGTCCCTATTTCTCTTAAGCGACTCGACTCTGATTCAAGTTGAGTTGAGTCAGTTTTGAGTCAAATTTGACTCACCGACTCGGAGTCAAGCACAACCCTGGGCACTACATTAGTCAGAGATAGCCCTTGACGGACCTGAAAAGGGCCTGCGCCTGTTTGAGAGGATCCTTTCCAGCCCTCAGATGGTCCTAAGCCGGTCTGAGAGGGCCTTTACTAGGAGACAGAGGACCCTATACCGGACACCAGGCGAGCCATTTGGGCCCGCCTGAGCCAGAGGCCTGGTCTGAGCCCTTTCAGGCCTGGCAATGGCTCTCTCAAACGGACGGAGGGCCATTCAAGTCTGGCAATGGCTCTCTCAGGCTTAGACAGGGCCCTCTCAGGCCCATCGATAGTACACTCAAAGAGACTGAGGGACTTCTCTTACCGACCTTAGGGCCCTCTCACACCGGCACAGGACCCTCTCAGCACGACCGAGGGCCCTTTCAAACCTACCAGTGGTCCTCCAGACCAGCATAGGGCGCTCTCAAGTCTTGCAAGGGCCCTACAAGACTGACAGGGTGAGGGGCGTCACCGACGGGGGGTCGGGAAGGAGAGGGTCCGGACATCAACTCTCAGAAGGTGGGGGGTCGACCGCCCCCCCCCCCCCCCCCCCCGAACGCACACACTTTTTTCGGGGAAGGTTAACAATTCATCGTAAAAATTGCCTTTGCAACAGTCAAAATCCCGCTATTATTCCAAAGTTTAAGAACGGGAAAATTTCGCGACGCTTCGCGGCATGACACAAGTTTCGCAATTGCTTATACAAATTTGGAAAATGGGAAAATTAATTCCATTAAATGTCTGGCAGAGGCTCTTGGCGGTAATTGTTGACCCCAGGTCCCACTCTCTTCATAAAATATTAACTTGTAACCCTATTTGTAACAGGCTCCTGGCTACTCCTATTTGTAACAGGGGGGGGGGGAGCGGATTTCGCCCCCAGGAGATATCGAGATCTACCCATCCGATTTTCAAAAATCAAACGGCGTTTGGTTCCCCTCATCACGATCTACATTTCTTTAAAAAATCGACATTTTTGATAGGGGGCAACAGGGGGGCAAAAACTACAAATTTTAGTGTTATATATCATCCAACACAACTGTCATGTTTATCAACCGATTGTAACACAACCAATGGGAATCGATAGATTGAATTGGAGATTTATGATTTATATATGGCGATCACTTTTGAAAATTCAAAATTCATAGGCGTGTTCAGGTCACTCAATATGGGGGTGAAGTAAATGCGGAATAAAACTATTTTGTATGTTTTTTTAAATAAATGAAATGGTATGTTATTGTGCCATTAGAAAACACAGTTATAAATCATATTTTTCGCCATAGGCGGTACCAGGTTAGTGAAAAAGAGAGGTCAAATAGGAAAAATATTAACCGCAGGCATGTTGCTACCCAGCACTATAAATATGTTACTGATCGTAGATAGTTCCATTTTGCATGTTGTACTTCATCATGGCGCATCCAGAATCCAACTGGAGAGGCGCAAGACCTTTTGATAAGTATATTATCCGCTATTATGATACTAACTAGTCAACAGTGACTATTTCACTTACAACTTCAATTAACATTGCTTACCCCCCCTTTTTACCCTACCTGGACTCGCCTATTATCTCATAATCGTTCGTAGGGTACCCTGTGGCGCGTTTCATCCGATAACTGCAGTATGTTATGCCATTGTAGGCCCATGCATCTTAGTTTCCTTGAAATAATATGACCCCCTTTCTTCCATTCCTGAGCGCGCCTCTGCAACAAAAATGATTGTATTCCCTCTCCTGGCCTCATATGTGCATATATCATTATAAGTTAACCGTCTATTGCGCCGTAATCGCTGGCATATCGTCATCACCATGCCAGTCACCCCCATTTTCATGTGCCTGAACACGCCCCTGCAACTCTATATGTAATAACTTATTAAAATAATGGAAGGAGAAGCTATCTTTTACATCTTGATAGCTATAAATGCTCCTTACATCGCTCTATTTACTTCCCGCAGAGCATTGAATACTTCCTGGACCCCCCCCCCCCTTTCAAGCCCCTGAAACCGCCTCTGCCATGCAATTTTTATGATATTTCATTAACATCAACTAATTTGCACTTGTTGCAATCACCGTAAACCGATGTAACTCCTTCACACTTGAGGTAGTTAGGAAGAAACCGTGAAGATCGCATTTCCGTATTATCGCCAAATATCGCCGCCGAACCCTCCCAAAACCGTGCCCTGGAACCGCCTCTGTTCAGATTAAGAACTCTAAATTTTGACTCCAAATGCGGAATTCAATTCTAGGAAAATTCCAAAAATGTCATGGGCCTGCTCCTAGCCGTTCTGGAGATATCTGCGAAAAACATGAGGGGGGCGGAATCCCCCCACCCCCCTGTTACAAATAGGGTTAAGCGGGATACATGTTTAGCTAGTCTGCCGAGTTCCGAAAAGGGGACGCGAACGCAGAGACACGGGCATCGGCACCCGCGGAAGCTGCTCCAGCGGTGCCCAACTTGCTGGACCTGGAAGAGCTAATAGTGGGGGCCAAGCCAGGACCATCTTCCCAAGCCATCTCCCCTCAGGCTCCTACAGATCCACAGGGACCATTTATGCGCGGAAAAGTCGTTTTGCTTCTTGCTGCTTCGAAACCATTTGCACTGTTACCAGTTGTTTGTTACAGTTCGCTGCATATGCATATACAGTTATTATTATCATATATACTATTGAGCGCTGACTGCCACCGGTCATCGTGATTTACTATCCGAGGCTAGCTAATGTATATGAAAAACCACCTTCATTTCAATATTTTGCATCATACCGAGATATGCAACCAGGAAAAGGGGTTACTTGAGGCTTGGCTCCACTCACGGTCTGGTTCGAATATTACAATTTCATTTTCCACGACCTAAAATTCAATTTTTCACGCCGCTTCGCGGCGTCACATCGGTGGCCAGGGGCTCCGCCACAGGGGGGACGGGGGGACATGTCCCCCCCAAACATTTTCTGATTTTAACATTACGCCTATGGACGTTGCATGGCAAGAATCGACTTCAGAATGCCTCCGTCCCCCCAACTTTCGGAAGGTGGCGGCGCCCTTGTCGGTGGCCATCATCATAACGAAGCCATAGTCATCGTCTTCGGTTCGTCGTAACGCTTAATTGAATTAATACAATGTTAGCTTCTTATCCTCTACAAGGTCCATCGCCTGTAATTCTGGGTTTTATCAGGCCAACCTGTAAGAATTTTTCTGCGCTTGGCGGCGCTAAATAACAAGTACCTACTGTAACATGAAAATCCACTGACATTACAAATGTTGCAAAGGTTTAAATACACGCAGAACAAATGTGGTTGCATTTTTTTCTCATTTCAGCCGACCCCCCACTTAAAAATTGTCGGCGACGCCCCTGCATAGGGCACTCTCAGGCCTGACGATGGCCCTCTTAGGCTTGTCAAGGGCTTTCTCCTACCTGAAAATACACTCAGACCGACTGGAGGCCCTTTCAGACTCGCAAAAACGCCCAGGGCCCTTTTCAGCTCGAGGGCCCCTTGAAGTATGATGTGCCCCTCCCGAAAAGTTTCCCTGGATCCGCCCCTGATATATTTTCTGAAAGAGGAAGAGGAGGTCTGGTTGTCTGCCAAATTTGGTAAAAATCAACGGGGTCCGCCGATTTGACCTTGAACTATGAATGCCATTTTTGGACGCCATTTTGAATGTCATAACTGGAGGATATTATTTTTGAATTGAGCCTATTTTGTACTATGATTGTAAAAAAAATTATCGAAATCGACGGGGTCCGCCATTTTCATGAACTCAGATAACCCCTATGACCTTGAACTTTAACTGCCGATATCTCCTATGATTTTGATAGTCACATATACACACATATATTTTCTGAGAGAGGAAAAATAGTTCTGTTAGTCTGCCAAATTTAGTTATGATCAGTGTGTACCGCGAGTACCGTGAATGTGTCACGCGAATGTGAATGTGCACGTTGAACTGAATTGATGAACGTTATTAACATTTGTACTGGATAAGTATTTCCCAGAGGCCTGTCAAACTAGCTCACATTCAAATTCGGAAACACATTCGCGGACTATTTGGATTTCCATGAAAATTGGCACACAGGTAGAACATGACCCGTAGAACATGACCTTATTACGCTCATAAAATCTTAGAGTCGCACATTCAAAATCAAAGGATTTAGAGCAGGTTAGATAGGCTTAAAGTCATACAGCGGACTATTCTTATATGCATAAAAATTGACACACAGCTAGAGCATTTAACACAATTTTTTTTTAGTCCGAATGTTTTTGAATGGATGGATTTCCGAGGTCAGACCCCGCGTTAAGCATAGCTTGTTGCGCAGGCCCTGACCCCACCACCCGATCAAGCAATTCCTGGCGTCCGGCAGAATTTAGAAGCGAAAGTTGTACGTGCCCGACATACCTGGACACGGTCCGCCCCGCTCTCTGACGTCAGCTGACCTTGAGTGGGACCGCTGTCACCGGTCACAGGCCATCCCAGTCAGGAGCAAATAGCGAGCGCCGAAGCGACTCGAACCCGGGCTGCCACTACCGGGTGAGGTCAGAAGTCCAGCGCTCTCCCAACTGAGCTACAGGAGGGGACTAATGACCTTCTTATCACGCTCTTAAGCATGACCTTCTTATCACGCTCATAAAATCTTAGAGTTGCACATTCAAAATCAAAGGATTTAGAGCAGGTCATAGGTTTAAGGTCAAACAGCGGACTTTTCCGATTTGCATCAAAATTAACACACAGGTGGAACATGACCTCCTTATCGCGCTAATAAAATCTTAGAGTCGCACATTTAAAATCAAAGGATTTAGAGCAGGTCAGATAGGTTTAAAGTCACCTTACTTAAGTGTTTAATCTTAAACCTATGACCTGCTCTAAATCATTAGATTTTGAATGTGCGACTCTAAGATTTTATGAGCGTAATAAGGAGGCCATGCTCTACCTGTGTGCCAAATTGCATGCAAATCGGAATAGTCCGCTGTTTGGCCTTAAACCTATGACCTGCTCTAAATCCTTTGATTTGAAATGTGCGACTCTAAGATTTTATGAGCGAGGATAAGGAGGTCATGCTCTATCTGTGTGGCAATTTTTATGCAAATTGGAATAGTCCGCTGTTTGACCTTAAACCTATGACCTGCTCTAAATCCTTCCATTTTGAATGTGCGACTCTAAATCTTATGAGCGTGGTAAGGAGGTCATGGTCTACCTGTGCATAGGCGTAGGAACAGGGGGCATGGGGGGGGGGCAGCCGCCCCCCCCCCCCCCAACATTTGTTATTTTAACATTACGCTTTATACGGGCGTTGCATGGAAAGAATCGACTTCAGAATGCCTCCTGCCCCCCCCCCCCCCCCAACTTGAACATAGTTCCTACGCCCCTGTACCTGTGTGCTAATTTTTATGCAAATCGGAATAGTCCGCTGTTTGACCTTAAACCTATGTCTAATGACCTTCTTATCACGCTCTTAAGCATGACCTTCTTATCACGCTCATAAAATCTTAGAGTTGCACATTCAAAATCAAAGGAATTGCCCTATTGTGCATGGGAGCGTGCATATGACCTACTCTAAATCATTTTATTTTGAATGTGCGACTCTAAGATTGTATGAGTGTGACAAAGAGGTCATGTTCTACCTGTGTGCCAATTTTCATGCAAATCGGAATAGTCCGCTGTTTGACCTTTAACCTATATCCTTTGATTTTGAATGTGCGACTCTAAGATTTTACGAGCGTGATAAGGAGGTCATGCTCTAACTGTGTGCCAATTTGCATGCAAATCGGAATAGTCCGCTGTTTGACCTTAAACCTATGACCTGCTCTAAATCCTTTGATTTTGAATGTGCGACTCTAAGATTGTATGAGTGTGGTAGGGAGGTCATGCTCTACCTGTGTGCCAATGTTCATGCAAATGGGAATAGTCCGCGTTTTGACCTTAAACCTATGACCTGCTCTAAATCCTTTGATTTTGAATGTGCGACTTTAAAATTTTATGAGCGTAATAAAGAGGTCATGTTCTACCTGTTTGCCAATTTGTATGCAAATCGAAATAGTCCGTTGTATGACTTAAAACCAATCTGACCTGCTATAAATCTTTTGATTTTAAATGTGCGACTCTAAGATTTTATCAGCGTAATAAGGAGGTCATGTTCTACCTGTGTGCCAATTTTCATGGAAATCCGAATAGTCCGTGAATGTGTTTCCGAATGTGAATGTGAGCTAGTTTGACAAGCGTATTTCCCAGTATTTGCCTATATTTTGTTTCATAAGCAGCGCATTTGTGACATTTGTAGAACCATGGCTTCATTTGCATTGTGTTCTTTAATATGCTTGTAGTGTGGCTTTGCCAGATTTGACCAATCAGAACAGAAAATGTGATCGTTGATTGGTTTACATTTCTGATCACACTGAAACTTAACAAACACCGTCCACAGTATGTGAGAGGGTGCTTATTTTTTGCGAAACATATTTCACAATATTTGCGACATAATATTTGTATTAAAGTACCTTGATATTTTGTAGATCACGGAACTGTAGGTGTAAATGAAGCAACTGTTTTGTCAATCAATAAATTTATCACCAGCAAAATTTACCCAAAATTTTACCCCATTGTTTTAGGTATTGGCAATATAGCTTCATGTTTTGTTCCTAAAATTGTCATCTTAATTCTTACCTAAACAAGCCAGACATTTTTCAGGATTGTGAGTTGTGCGTTAAGTCTCTGTTTTACTTCCTCAGCTGTATTGCTAACTGCTGAATTTAGGAAGATCACAATACAGTTCACCAAAAGGTATGTTCATTAATTTGTAAGTAATGCTAACCATGAACACAGGTAGACAACCATGGTATTACCCAGGGCACTATACATATACACTGTATTACCTGAGCAGGCATTGCACTTTGACTTCCGTACACCAGCTGTAGGTAGTGTTACAGTCAAAGGGGTGGGCCGCAGACTGGTTATTGATTCAACTTTTTTGTAACAATTCAATCATACCTTACCTTATAGTAATCAGGATTTTTAGGCCTCAAGGCCTGTAGTACCCGCTCTCATCGAGCTCATGATTCCTGGCATGTCTCAGTCAGTGTCAGGTATGCTGAACCCGATGTGAGCCCAATGGGCGTCCAATCTAGCCTTGAAGGCATTCAGCGAAGAAGCGCAGACCACTTTGGATGGGAGGCCATTCCAATCATTCACAATATGTGTGGTGAAGGCAAATCATCTGACCCTTGTGGTCGCTGAGGACTTGTAGAGTTTGAAAGGATGGCCTCTAGTTGGACCGTCTGCCAGTGTGAAGTAAACACTTGGATTCATGTCAACCCCACTGTGGAACAACTGATATGTGTAGATCATGTCGCCTCTGCGCCGCCTATAGTAAAGAGATGGAAGTTTTAAGTATCGGAGCCTCTCTTCATATGGTTTGTGGCGAATGGACTCTACCATGTGAGTGGCTCTCCGCTGAACCTTCTCTACTAGCCGCTGATCTGACCTGTTGAAAGGCTGCCATACTAAGTTGCCGTATTCAAGATGTGGACGAACAAGCGTCTTGAACATGTGTGACTTCATCAATCTGTGCAAATAAACGCTGAATGACTACCAGCACCCTGGTCGCCTTAGCGACCACTGATGTAGCATGCTCCCTGAACTTCAAGTCAGCATCGATGTTGAACACCCAGGTCCTTCTCTAGAAGAGTGCTGTCCAGCTGAGCACCGTCCATAGTGTACGCGAAACTGAGATTTGCATGTCCAATGTCCAAACCTTACATTTGCTCTGGTTGAAGGGCATCATCCAGGTGTTAGACCACCTAGTGAGAGCATTCAAGTCTGACTGGAGATGTGCCACACCACCAGTGGAGGAAACATTCTAATACAGCTTTGTGTCATCTGCAAACAGCTTCACATCACAGTGGACATCATAAAGACATAAAGACATAAAAGAAAAGTGCAACAAAGAGCCTCTTGGGCCCATCCGAGGTTGCACTCCCTCCCCCCCATCCCCCCCCCTCCACCAGTCTCGCCCCTTCAAATCACCTTACTCTACCTGCATAAAAGAAGGCTAATCCCACGAGTATTTATGAACTAATCCCTTCTCTGTAAAGTATTTATCTAATCTAATTTTGAAGGAAGCAAGTGTCACTGCATCAGCGACATCCCCTGGTAGCATATTCCAATGTCCTACAACCCTTCTACTGAAAAATGACTCATAGCCTAGTCCTACTTTGTTTCATAATGAGTTTATGCTGATGACCTCTACCTCGATTTTCCCTATTGAACTCAAACATACCCTTTAAATATCCAGAATGCTGACTATTTACAAATTTGAAGACTTCAATTAGATCTCCTCTTAGCCTTCTATATCTAAGTGAAAACATACCCAATTTCCTTAATCTATCTTCATAAGGTAAACTACCAAGACAATTAATCATTTTTGTTGCCCTTTTTTGAACTCTTTCTAACAACCAGCAATCTTTCTCATATGTTGGAGACCAGGCTTGTACACAATACTCCAAATGTGGTCTAACATATGCACAATACAGTTTTGTTATTACCTTTTCACTCTTGTAGGAAACATTTCTGTTAATGGCCCCTAGCATTCTAAGTGCCTTTTTCCTAGCTTCTACAACCTGGTCTGACGCTGATAGTCTATTGTTTACCACGACACCTAAATCTCTTTCCTTTTCAATCTGCTCCATTTTCTGCCCACCCATTTCATACCTATGTTTACTGCTAACCCGTCCAGCGTGCATAATCTTACATTTACTCAAATTGAATTTCATCTGCCATGCTTCAGACCACTCAACTAGCTTGTCCAGATCTGATTGAAAAACATCCTGATCATGTTTTCCTCTAATAATCCTGACAACTTTTAGATCGTCTGCAAATTTCAAGACTTTGCTGTCTATACTGTTCTCAATTGCATTCACAAATATTATAAAAAGCAATGGGCCCAGGACTGAGCCCTGTGGAACCCCACTGAGAACCTCCTTCCATTGTGATTGGCACCCATTCAATATAACCCTTTGCTGGCGTCCTGAAAGCCACGTTTCTATCCAATCCAGAATCTTGCCCCTGATCCCATGAATTTTAAGTTGCAACCCCAGTCTTGTATGGGGGACTTTGTCAAATGCTTTACTGAAATCAAGAAAAGCTACATCTAGCTGTTTACCCTGATCAACGCTATCTGTTGCAACATCCAAAAACTCCAGAAGATTAGTTAAACAAGAACGGCCCTTCCTAAAGCCATGCTGTGTATCTTTGATGAGTTCATTTTGCTCCAAGAATTCAACAATCTTATCTTTGATGATTGATTCAAGCACCTTGCAGACTAATGAGGTCAGACTAACTGGTCTATAGTTTTCCTCTTTACTTCTATCTCCCTTTTTATGAATAGGAACAACATTTGCTCTTTTCCAATCAAGTGGAATTTTACTATCTGCAAGTGATTTAGAAAATATTATGGCTAATGGAACCGACAACTCCCTTTCAGATTCTCTTAAAAGTCTAGCATGGATTTCATCAGGTCCTTCTGCCTTGTTAGGCCTTACTTTCTTTAGATATTCTAGAACAAGTTCACTACTTATGCCACCTAGCTCTCCTATAGTCTCCTCTGTCTCTAGCTCAGGCTGAAGTGCTGCAATACTACTCTGGTCCTCGATAGTAAAGACAGATTGAAACTGATCATTAAGCACTTCAACCATTTCACTGTCCTTGCTAACTAACACATCATCTACCTTAAATGGACCTATATTTTTGGAAACTGTACTTAACTTATAAAAACTGAAGAACTTCTTACTATCTGCATTACAATGTCTAGCTAAATCAAGTTCCTTTGCCCTTTTAGCTGCTCTGACCTTTTTCTTAACTGAATTTCTTGCATTCTGGTAGGCCTTCTGATTTATATCTAGTGAAGATCCCTTCAAAATGCCAAATGCACTTCTTTTAGCTTGTATAGCACTCCTTACTTCTGGGGTAAGCCAAACTGGATTGCCCTTGGTTCTGTTACGTTTGTGCCTGAGGGGTATATGCCGATTTTGAATTTGGCTTAATCTAGCTTTGAAAACATTCCAGGCCTCACATGCATCTAAACCTGCCAACTCAACGTTCCATTTTATCTGTGCAAGGTCATTTCTAATACCATCAAAATCAGCCCGGCTGAAGTTTGGAACCATAATAAGGTTATCTTTGGGCCTCATTTCTGATGAGATATTGAATTTAACCATATTGTGATCACTGGTTCCTAGACCTGCACAAATGCTTATGTCACTAACTAGATCACTGTTGTCTGAGAATACAAGGTCTAGAATGGAGCAATGTCTGGTTGGCTCTGTTACAAACTGATGCATGAAAAGCTCCTCTTCAAAGATTTGCCTATACAACCTACACTCATTTGTTTCCTCTGCTATACTTTCGTATCCTCTTAAGTTAAAATCTCCCATAATAAGACACTGAGCCCGAAAGTTCCTACGTATTTCCTCACAAATATCTTGGTCTGTTTCAGCTTGGGAGTTCCTTGGAAGATTCCCTGGTCTGTAAAATGCACCTATCCTCAACCTTCCTCTGTTTCCTGTACCAATTTTAATGTCAAGCCAGATTGATTCTACTTCTTTTACTTTACTAGAATCATCAACTCTAGTAGTGTTAGAAAGCTTTCGAAGCAAGAACACACAGTTTCTTGAGCTTGAGTTTATTCAATAGAAAAGCAGAAATGAATAGAGACACCCTGAGAAAGAAACATGCAAGTCACACCAACATGCCACTCGTGCGAGTAAGCAACACATGCAGCATGCCCCAACATAACAAGTATGCAACACATGCAGCATGCCCCAACATAACAAGTATGCAACACATGCAACATGCAACATATAAAGACACATCACAACATCACCTCCCCCTCGAAAAGAATGTGAATATCACAAAACAATTTAGGAGGGGACTACGCTTCTTCTAAGGAACGTAGTCTCTTAGGTATGCGGGGGACCTCCGCTCACGAGGTGGGTTGCGCCTAACTTCAAGCCCAGGCACCTCACGCACGTCTCCCGCAGCTACCGCCCCCTGGCGAGGACCACCCTCGGACACATCCCCATCGTCATTCAGCGCCTGTGGCAGCTGACGCGGTGCGCGAGTACGTAGCGGCCGCGACTGAGCACCACTGGTAGGAGTGGGCTGGCGCCGGTTCACAGCCGGCTCACCTCCCGCGACGTTAGCGTCGTCTTGATCTACAGGCGATCCTGCCGGTACACACACAGCGTCGGGCACTGACAAATCAGCTACACACTTCTTACAACGATTCAAATGTACAATCTTGTCCCTTCCCCTTAGTCTCAACTGCACATTCGCATCCTTACGGGTGAGAACCAGGAACGGGCCATCATACAAAGGATCCAAAGAGGACTGTCGTGTCTCATTTCGAAGGAAAACGTAATCACCGGGGCGGACATCGCTGTCCTTCTTGCCCTGATCATAGTACTGCTTCGAAGAAACATGGGCTTTGGCCGAATTCTGCATTGCCTGGTCATGCAGTTGTGACTGTGCGTGACGCATCTCTTCAACGTGCGCCTTCGGACTGACTGCGAGCTCGGTGACCTCGTCTGCCCCCTCCAGGCTGACCCCTGTTGGCGCTCGCAGCTTCACGCCAAACATAAGCTCGTTGGGCTGGTACCTGGTGGAGCTGTTGGGGAGCGAGTTGTAAATGCTGCGGATCTCACTGAGGACGGTAGGCCAGTTCGTTTTGTCCACCTGGCGCTCCTGCAGCTTACATCGGATCAACTGTTTGATGGACTGGATTGTCCGCTCAGACAGGCCATCTCCTTCGGGATGATAGGGCGAGGACCGTCTCTTTTCGATCCCCAAGTTCTCACACAGCCTGGCCATCAGTTGACCATCCATGTTGTGAGCCTGGTCAGTGATTATCCTGAGGGGTGGCCCGTGCCTGTGTATCCACTCGGATCTCACTGCCGCACAAATGGTCTCAGCTGTCTGATCCTTGAGCGGCACCAGCTCAGCATATCGTGAAAATACGTCGACTATGACTAAAAAATAACGGTATCCATCCTCAGACCACGGCAACGTGGCAATATCCATGGCAATGGTCGTTCTGGGAGCAGTATCTCCCGTATCATACGCCTGTAGCGTCTCCTTGAGAATGTGTCCCCTCTTGTTCTTTTGACACACCTCACACGCCACACACAGGGTCTGGATGTACGAGTACATCCCAACCCAGAAATACCTTTCTCGGATGGACTTATAAGTCTTATCCACGCCGGCATGGTGGATGGAATGCTCCCGCTCAAACACTGCCCGCCTCATGGAGCTGGGAACAACAATCTGAGCCTTACGCATCAGTAAGTCCTTCTCCATCCGCATGCCGCCGTAGGACTTGTAGCGGCCCCTGGTGACCCGTCCAGCTGACTGAAGCTGTTGGATGGCGTACACCACATTCGAGTCTTCCCGCTGGGCCTGCCTGACGTCATCTAGGAACGTATTGGGCTCCTCTACTGCGTAGACATGCCTCTCAAAATGCTCTTTATCATCGTTTGCCTCGACGTCTATCCGCGACTCTAGACGGCTCAGGAAATCGGGTGCAGCGTGGCTGGTACCTTTCCTGTACAACACCGTGTAGTTCAAGCTTTCCAGCTCAGCGATCCACCTGGCAAACTTCCGGCGGGGATCCCGCTGTCGACGAAGCCATGTCAGGGGATTGTGGTCGCTGATCAACACGACCTGTGGAGCGGCGTTCACGTACACATTCCACTTTCTGGTTGCAGATATTATCGCCCAACATTCGATCTCTGTGGCCGAATAATTCCTCTGCGTGTCAGTGAGACCGGAGGAGAAGTAGGCTAGAGGCCTGAGCTTGCCCTGGCAGTCCTCCTGAGAGAGAATTCCGCCCACTCCGGTCGACGAGCCGTCTACCTCTACGTAGAACGGTTTGTCCCACTGGGGAAAACTTAGCACCATGTCTGAAGTCAGGATATCTCTGAGCCTCGAGAAGCTTAGCTCACACTCCTGTGACCAGTGCCAGCTCGTGTTCTGGCGGGTAAGCGCGTACAGCGGGGATGCGATCTTTGCCATGTGAGGAATGTATGACCGGTAATAGTTGACCATGCCAAGGAAGCGCTGGAGCTCCTTCTTGCATGTCGGTCTGGGGCAGTCTTTGATGGCTCTCACATTCTCCGACAGTGGGGAGCAGCCCTCGGCTGACACCTCGTGGCCCAAAAATGGACCCTTGTCATAGCCGAACCGGCACTTGTCCGGCCTCAGTTGCATGTTGGCGGACTGGAATCTGCTGAGAGCTCGCTCCAGTGACAGCAAGTGCTGCTCGAAACTGAACGAAAAGCAGCACACATCGTCAATGTAAGCCACAGTGCCATCCACGCCTTTCAACACCGAGTCAATAGTCCGTTGGTACGTGCTCTGACTATTACAGAGCCCGAACGCCATCACGTTCATCTCGTATTGCCCCCTGGGCACCGAGAAAGCCGTCTTGTGACGGTCCTTCTCCTCCATCTCGATACTCCAGTAGGCGCTGGCGCAGTCCAGGAATGAGAAAACCTGGCTGCCATGCATCTTATCAAAGATGTCTTTCGTGTTGGGAAGAGGGTAAGCATCCTTTTCCGTCACCGTGTTCAAAGATCGGTAGTCGATCACAAATCTCTGAGTCCCATCACGTTTCTTAACGAGGATCACCCCACTACTCCATGGGGAGTCGGAGGGTCTGCATATCCCATTGGACAGCATCTCTTCCACCTGTCTGTTGACCTCTTTCTCGTTCTCTGGGGACATACGTCTCATCTTTTGTTTCACTGGATCCGCGTCCCTCGTCACGATCTTATGTTTCCCCAAATTGCACAGGGAAGGCTTCTTTGGGTTCACAGTCCATACAGAACTGTATTTGACAAGGAGGCTATGGAGCTTCTGTCTCTGTTCGGAACTGAGGGATGGGTTGATGTCGAACTCCAGGTTCTCACCCCCACCCTTTTCAAGACGAGCTACATCAACTCTACTGTCTACTTTACCACCTCTGAGCATGATGCTGGTATCGTACCAACTTCCACCTAAGCGAACTTTGTGCATTTGCCAGTCAAATTCCACTGTAGGGAACTTCGACAGAAATGATCGACCCAGCAGGACAGTGTCGTCATACGAGTCTAGCACTGTGAACACATGAGGAACATTCAACCCATCTGCTAGCTCTACTGTTAGCTCTGCCTGACCGAACACAGGGATTTCAATGTTGCCCACCCCCAGCACGTGACCACCCTCTTGGCGTTTGATCGATTTAAGCAGGCCTAACTTCAACATGGTTCCCTTGTCAATGACACTGGGTCCTGCACCTGAGTCTATCATTGCACTGGTGTTCTGATCATCTAGTTTTACAGACAGTAGAACTGCACTTTCATTATTAGCCATCTCTGAGAATCTAGCATCTTTCTCTACACAACTCACTTTGGAGGCACTACAGTTCATCAGGTTGTGTCCCTTGGAGCCGCACCGGGGGCACCGCTTGTCCGGACAGGACCTCATCATGTGGCTGCCACCGCAGATGAAGCATTTTCCCTTGAAGTGGGAACCGGACTGCTGCCTAGGCTGCTGCTTCTTGTTGTAGCCTGGGTAGGCCACTCGGCCCACGCTGTCCTGTGGTGGTCCAGCCGCACCTGACGCAACACCCGACAGTCCCTGGTTGCTGAGCTGCTGCTGGTAGCTGTCACCTCCCTCAGTGATGGGTGAGGTGCAGCTCATCACCCTGGCAGGCCCAGCTTCCACGTAGGATTCCAGGTCCTTGAACCCTTTGTCGAGGGGTATCCCACGCTCCACCATCCAGCCACGCACCTTGACCATGAAGGTCCTTGCACTTTCTTCTGTTACAGTGTTGTCTGCAAGCCACGATTTGGCCTTGCCCTGTACCTCCTTCGGCAGCTGGGAACAGAGGATCGAGCAGACAAAGTCGATTTTGGCTTCCGCCTGCCTGGCTGTGCGCTTCATCTGGTAGAAAAAATCGTCCACCTGTACTCCTGGTAGCCAGTTCATCCGGCACAACTTCTGCATTGCCGCGTACTTGTCCACTGGTGGGTCCAGAGTCCTCAGCTCGACGAATGCTGCATCCAGGCCAATCTTCTTGCTCAGTAACTCCCTCACCAGCTCCACCTCAGCTGGCCTCCTCTTCACGTAGGCTGGAAGCAGACCGATGACAAACTTCTCTCCTCCCTCCAGCAGGAGACAAGCAGCTACTGCAGCCCTGAAGGCTGGCTCCCAGTCCTCAATACGGTCTCCTTCAAGCAATGGAGGCACAGCCATCTGTGGCATCCGTTGGGCCTGTGGCTCCTCTGTACTTGATGCATTGTCATGCATTTCTGCTTTAATGTTAGAAAGCTTTCGAAGCAAGAACACACAGTTTCTTGAGCTTGAGTTTATTCAATAGAAAAGCAGAAATGAATAGAGACACCCTGAGAAAGAAACATGCAAGTCACACCAACATGCCACTCGTGCGAGTAAGCAACACATGCAGCATGCCCCAACATAACAAGTATGCAACACATGCAGCATGCCCCAACATAACAAGTATGCAACACATGCAACATGCAACATATAAAGACACATCACAACAGTAGTGCAGTACAAGCTATTTACATATACAAACACTCCGCCTCCCTGCCGTGATTCTCTGCAGTATGAGAACATGTTATACCCTTGTAACTCGAAATCCTGTAGCCTATCCCTATTATACCCCTCACTAACCCATGTCTCGGTTACACAAATGATATCAGGCTTTTCAAGGGCAACATAACACTCAAACTCATCAAATTTAGACCTAATACTTTGGGCATTCAGCAACACACATGTGATCTTATACTTTGAGCTGACTCTACTAATTCTGAGGGAATTATGATCTACTGTCCTATTCTGACATGAACTTCTACCAATGCTTACTTCTTGATGCCCTAGTACTAGCGTCCCTGAACCCCCCCTCCTACCTAGTTTCCCTGAATGACACTTCTGTAGGCATCTCCCAAAGCCCTTGCCCCCTCATCCGATAAGTGAAGCCCATCCTTCATATAGTACCTATGCCACTCATAGAACTGATCCCATAAGTCTACATAACTAAGCCCCATAGCTGAACATAAGTTCTGAACTGAGCTGTTCACAGACAGAGCTCTCGAGTACCACTCCTCACTGGCTCCACAGCGAGGGAGGATGCCAGTCACAATGACTGGTTTCCTGGACTCCTTCAACCTCTGCAGCAGGCTCCGGTAAAATCATCAGGCAAGTCATTCACATAGACAAGAAACAGTAACGGGCCAAGAACACTGAACAGATCCCTGAGGAACTCTGCTAGCAACAATCATGATTCATTTTGGAATCTGAATGATTCAATCACCATTCAATTCACAGCAAAAAAAAAGAGAATTGATTCTTTCTGATTCAAAGAATAAAAACAAATATTTTAATCTATTCACATTTGATTCAACATTTAAATATATGTGGTGTATTTATATCAAATCAATAGAAATGGAAACATACATATATATATATATATATATGATCATTAAAACATTGTTACAGCAATACTATTTCATAATCAATGAATGTATCAATTTACCAGTATACTTGAATTGTTAAGAATCATTAAATATTTTGATTTGAGCAGCCTTGATGCAGGGTTTGATTCAATCACAATTCATGAATTAAAAGATCTAATGGTGGAGAAAAATGTATTCAAGGAATTTTGATTGAACAATTCCAATAGATTCAATCAGTGTCAAATCAATAACCAGTTGAGCGGTGAAGTCGGCTTGACGTTATTGGGAAGGTATTGATATTTGATGTTTTCTGATATTTCTCTACATTCATGAGACAGAGGAACAGGCGTATTCAGGCAACGATGGAGGGGGCAGAGGTGTTCTCATGGAGCAGTGAAACCTGACCTAACCTTTACAGCAGTTATAGTCACAGGGATCCACGTTTAGGATGCTTCGCTCACTACGCTGCAGCCTACCCGGGGCTGTCACCCCCTGACCCCCCCAGACCATCTTGTAGACAATACCTAACCCTACAGCAGAAATAAGTTGTCCGATGTATTTACGGCATAGGGTTAGGTTTTGTCTACAAGATGGCTGGGCCCCCCCCCCCCCCCCCCCCCCACCTTAGGCTGCAGTGCAGTGAGCGAATGCGAGCAGAGCGTTCTAAATGTGAGTCCCTGCAACTGTTTTGATATTTTGTATTATTGACCAATTAAAACAATCCATTTTAAAATGGCTATTCTGAGTGTCAGGTCAGGGTTAAGAAGAGAGACATGTTAAAAAGACACTCAGTATACAACACACAATAAGATCAGATGAATATAGGAATAGGAACAGACTGTGTCCAGGTATGTCGGGCACGTAAAACTTTCGTCTCTAAATTCTGCCAGCCAACAGGAATTGCGCGATCGGGTAGTGAGGTCAGAACCTGCACAACAAGCTCTGCTTAGCGCGGACATCGAGAGCGGGACTGTAAGCGGTTTGAACTGCCCTGTATTTAGTGGAGGTAGTTTTGGGTGCGATGTTAGTGTGTTGTGTGTGTGTGTGTCGTGTGTGTGTCGTTGTGTGTGTGTGTAGTGTGTGTGTAGTGTGAGTGCTGTGTGGGTGTCGTGTGTGTGTGTAGGGTGTGTGGTGTGTGTGTGTGAGTGTGTGTGCAGTGTGTCGTCGTTGTGTGTGTCAGTGTGTGTAGTGTGTGTGTGTGTGTGGTAGTGAGTGTGTCGCTGTGTGAGTGTAGTCGTGAGTGTGTGTGTGTGTGTGTGCTGTGTGTAGTGTGTGTAGTGTCGTGTTTGTGGTGTAGCGCTGTGTGCTGTGTGTGTCGTGTGTGTGTGTGGTGTGTGTGTGTGTAGTGTGTGTCGTGTGAGTGTG